>ONZH01028705.1:0-135791 GCA_900303285.1 Rhinella marina
TGGGTGCTTCACCTGCCACCTGAGTCTAACTTGGTCACTATGGGTTCACCGCCATGCTGTGTCAGGCTACATTTTTGGGTGCTTCACCTGCTACCTCAATCTAACTTGGTCACTTGTGGTGTCACTACGCTGTCACCATGCTGTGTCAGGCTTATGCCTGCGTTGTGGGGGTGGGGGATAGCACAGCAGTGCCAGCATGAGCAGTGGTGTCACCTGCAGGCGGTGATGGACCCTTCGTTTGCACCTAGTTGGGTGCTTTCCTAACATGTGCCAGCACAAGTGCCTTGCCCATCTTGGTCTGGGTCAGCACAATTGCCTTGAGGGTCACCACCAGGCTGTTGCCCAGATTTTGGCATAATGGTAAGATTAGGCAGCCTCAGAGGCATCCATGCATGCTGCCCCTGCTGTTTCCTGTCCATTTCCGTGGTGTTTCCATCATTTTCTGAGGTTTCCAGGTTTTCACGCAACCTTCCCTATGCAGAGCCCCGGTCCCCTGCAAAAAATGCTCGAGTCTCCCATTGACTTCAATGGGGTTAGTTATTCGAAACGAGCACCCGAGCATCGGAAAATTTGATTCGAATAACGAGCACCGAGCATTTAGTGCTCGCTCATCTCTACTTCTTAACTTTCTAGGACAATATATATTTCTAAAATAGCACCAAACCTGTTGCTACTCCCCAAAAAGAACCAAAACATATTTCAGGAAGCTCACTCATCTGTAATAGTTATCCCTTTCAATAACCTTCCATTTTACTTATTCCAGAGTTAACTATAATATAATGTCATGTTTAGTTTTAATGCTGTAGGAGCATTCATATTGCTTAAAGGGAGTCTGTCACCTCATTTTCACCTATACCAGCCTGTATACCATACCTGTACCAGCCCACCGTGCCCCACCAGACCTCACATCCCCAACTCGACCTCACATCAGCCCACAGTGCCAGCATCAGATCAGCTCAGATCAGCCCGCTGTCAGCCACAGTGCCAGATTGTAGACCTCAGATCAGCCCTCCCTCAGACCTCAGACATCCAGCAGTGCCTCCCTTCAACCTCAGATCAGCCCACAGTGCCCCCTTCAGACCTCCAATCAGCCCACAGTGCCCCCTTCAGAACCTCAGATCAGCCCACCAGTGCAGCCCTCAGACCTCAGATCAGCCCACAGTGCCCCTTCAGACCTCAGATCAGCCCACAGGTGCCCCCTTCAGACCTCAGATCAGCCACGTGCCCCTTCAGACCTCAGATCAGCCCACGGTGGCCCCCTCCGAATCAGATTAGCCCAGTGCCCCTTCAGACCTCAGATCACCTATAGTGCCCCTTAAGACCTCAGATCACCCTATAGTGCCCCCTTCAGACCTCAGATCACCCTATAGTCCCCTTCAGACCCTCAGATCACCCTATAGTGCCCATAGACATCACATCAGCCTATAGTGCCCCATTCAGACCTCAGATCAGCCCACTGTGCCCCATAAAAAAAAATAAAAAAACTTACCTCTAGGCAGCTCGGTCCGGCCGCTCTTCTGTCTTCACTGCCCGCGCTGCACTGTCACCTGACTGTGTGCAGCGTCAGGTCAGAGTGCGCGCACTACGTCCTGACGCCGCACCAGTCAGGATAGTGCAGCGCAGGCAGCCGCTGACCACCAATGAAGAAGGGAGCGCAGGAGCTGAGCGGTGAGTACCGGGACCCAGCTCCTGCGCTCCAGCAATGAGCGCTTCCATCTGTATTGATGGAAGCGCTCATTGCTTCCTGCGCCCGAACTGTAAAAAAGGAGGACTTCTGGCGCGGGCCCCCCTGAAATCATTGGAGCCTAGTCTAGAGAATACGTTTTTATTCTCAGTTATATAAACTACAGTCCAGTGCAAAATTGAGTGGTTTGAGGTGCAATAGCTGGAGTCTAAAAACTACATTGTTTTGCCTCAGATAGTAATTCTACTGTCTACTGAATACGGTTTTGGCCTCAGATATTAACTCGACAGTTTGGTGAATATACCAAATGTTGAACCCAAGGGCTAAGGGTCGAGGACGAGGGCGTGGGCGTGGGTGTGGGCGTTCAAGTAGTGTAGGGGGCAGAGGCCGTGGTCCTGGGCAGGGTGACACTGTACATGCTGATGAGGGAGCAGTGGAACGCCGCAGAGTTTCGCTCCCTAGCTTCATCTCGCAACTTACTGGGTCACGTGGTACACCACTATTGAAACCACTACAGTGCGAACAGGTGATGATGTGGATAGCGGACAATGCGTCCAGTAATTTACCCCACCACCCACTCTTCCACGCAGTCCACCCACGCTAGACCTCTGGCTCCTCCAGCTCAACCTCCTTCCCCCCAGCCTGCCCCCCTCCAGGACAATCCTATGGATTCAGATCAGGCATACTCACAGGAACTCTTTTCAGGACCCTACCCAGAGACACAACCACTGCTCAACAGCAACCTGAGCAGTTGCTCTGTCCCGATGCCCAAAATTTAGAACTTCAGCAGTCTGTGGGTGATGAGAGTGTGGACTTAGTGCAAGTAGTGCATGAAGAGGTGTCGGATGATGATGATGAGACACGGTTGTCAGACAGTGACGTTGTTGTCAGGGCAGTAAGTCCGAGGGGGGAGCAGAGTGAGGAATCGGAGGAAGAGCTGGTGGATGATGAGGTGACTGACCCGAGCTGGGTTGGTAATCCAACTCAAGACAGTGCTTCTGAAGTGGAGGCAAGTGCAGCCCTATAGAACAGGTTGGAAGAGGCAGTGGGGTGGCCAGAGGGAGAAGCAGGGCCAGAGCAGGTAGATCAGCAACTGTTTCACGGAGTCAAGTTCCTGTGCCGAGGCCTAGATGTTCGCAAGTCTGGAGGTTTTTTAAAGAAACTGAGGATGACAGAACGGACTGTGGTGTGCAACCTGTGTCACACCAAGATCAGCAGGGGAGCCACCACTACCAGTCTAACCACTACCAGCATGCGCAGGCATATGAGTGCTAAACACCCGACTCAGTGGAACCAAGGCCGTTCACCTCCTGCGGGTCACACCACTGCCCCTTCCCCTGTGTCACATGCTGGCTCGGCGAGTCCATCCCCCGCCCAGGACCCCGGCACGAGCGCCTCCCGCCCTACAACCACCCATTCACCTGCACGATCTTCCACAACCTCCAGCAATGTGTCCCAGCGCAGCATTCAGCTGTTTTTGCAGCAGACATTTGAGCGCAAGCGCAAATACAATTCCAGCCACCCACATGCCCAAGCCAAACGTCCACATCTCCAAATTGTTGAGCCTGCAGATGCTGCCCTATAGACTGGTAGAGACTGAGGCTTTCCGCAACCTGATGGCGGTGGCTGTCCCTCGGTACTTGGTCCCCAGCCGCCACTATTTTTCCCGATGTGCCGTCCCAGCCCTACACCAGCACATGTCACAGAACATCATCCATGCACTGACCAACGCGGTTAGTGATGAGGTCCACCTAACCACGGACACGTGGACAAGTGCTGGGGGGGCAGGGACACTATATCTCCCTGACGGCACATTGGGTTAACTTGGTAGAGGCTGGGATCGAGTCTGACCCTGGGGCCACTCATGTAATGCCCACACCAAGGATTGCGGGGCCTACCTCGGTCACGGTTTCTCAGACTTATTATGCCTCTTCCTCCAACCCCTCCTCCTCCTCCTCCTCTTCGCACAGAAACGCTGAGCCAACAGGCAATGTTTCTGAGGGCCAACTGGCGGTCTATAAAAACAATGTTTACGGAGGGCCACCTATAGGCCCTCTCTCCAATAAATTTTTTAGTAGCGTCAAATACAGACACTCAAAAAACAATTTTACATGAGGGAGTGTCTCCCCGTCTGCCATCATGTTCGGTCAGGCTGTCCGTAGGTACACCACCTCTGTCGTCCGCAGAAGCGGCCACTATGAGGAAGGCCACGGCAAGAACATCCCCTTTTCAATTGAGAACAAGTGGAGACTTGTAGGAGGATGACACTTTTCTTCAGCAGTGGATTCACCTTCCCCTTTATCATTGCCAGACAACAGTTGGTGAAAAAGTAATTGGCAATGATGAAGAAAATGTAACGGTGCAGTGGACCGTCTGTGAAGCAAACCTATATATTCCCACCATGCCAGCCATGGGTTGTACATAAACTAATAACAGGAAAAACAAAAAAAATATTTTACAGGAGGGTCAACTACAGACACTCCAAAACAATTTTTTAGGAGGGTCAACTTCGGACACTCCAAAACAAATTTTTGGGAGGCTCACCTACAGACATTTGACTGCAATCTCAGTCTGACCAAGGCATTGGTGGTGTCACTGCCATGCTGTGTCAGACTAAATTTTTGGGTGCTTCACCTGCCACCTGAGTCTAACTTGGTCACTATGGGTTCACCGCCATGCTGTGTCAGGCTACATTTTTGGGTGCTTCACCTGCTACCTCAATCTAACTTGGTCACTTGTTGGTGTCACTACGCTGTCACCATGCTGTGTCAGGCTTATGCCTGCGTTGTGGGGTGGGGGATAGCACAGCAGTGCCAGCATGAGCAGTGGTGTCACCTGCAGGCGGTGATGGACCTTCGTTGCACCTAGTTGGGTGCTTTCCTAACATGTGCCAGCACAAGTGCCTTGCCCATCTTGGTCTGGGTCAGCACAATTGCCTTGAGGGTCACCACCAGGCTGTTGCCCAGATTTTGGCATAATGGTAAGATTAGGCAGCCTCAGAGGCATCCATGCATGCTGCCCCTGCTGTTTCCTGTCCATTTCCGTGGTGTTTCCATCATTTTCTGAGGTTTCCAGGTTTTCACGCAACCTTCCCTATGCAGAGCCCCGGTCCCCTGCAAAAAATGCTCGAGTCTCCCATTGACTTCAATGGGGTTAGTTATTCGAAACGAGCACCCGAGCATCGGGAAAAATTTGATTCGAATAACGAGCACCCGAGCATTTTAGTGCTCGCTCATCTCTACTTCTTAACTTTCTAGGACAATATATATTTTCTTTAAAATAGCACCAAACCTGTTGCTACTCCCCAAAAAAGAACCAAAACATATTTCAGGAAGCTCACTCATCTGTAATAGTTATCCCTTTCAATAACCCTTCCATTTTACTGTATTCCAGGAGTTAACTATAATATAATGTCATGTTTAGTTTTAATGCTGTAGGAGCATTCATATTGCTTAAAGGGAGTCTGTCACCTCATTTTCACCTATATAACTAAGAGCAGTGCCCCACAGAAGATTGCATACATATCCCAGACATACCTGTGTACACTGTGTGTCTGTGTTACATGTCCAGGAAAAGCACTTTTATTCTGCAGGAAAACCGTTCCCAAGTGCCCAGCTCTGCTGCTGCAAGTGCCCAAAGCAATCCAGACTGAAGAGGGGAGGACTGCTTTAGCTGCTCATATCTTGGGATTGGTAGCAGATAGAAAAATGGTCCTGACCTTCTTTGAAAGCATTCCAAGCTTTCAAATGATACCAAAATCATTATATCCAGTCAGAGGCGTAGCTAGAGGTTCAGCACAGGGGGGGCGAAACATACTTGAGTGGGCCCCCCACTTGGCTTCCCAAACGCACGTTTCCAACTTCACAGGCACATACTACTAGTTGTGGTTATAATATTGTATTAGAAAGATGACTATATAAACTGCTAGATAATCTATGCTGTTAAGTACAGTACAATAGACTTTCTACCTACCCTACTGTAAATACACTACCATATAATGCAGTAAAATATAGGAGTAATAGGATTAAAAAACAACGGGACTCCTATGTTAAAGGAAACCTGTCCCCAGTTTTTACATCACTAAAACTAACAGTCCCCTGCCCCCATCAGACCTCAGATCATCAGAATGTGCCCCCATCAGACCTCAGATCATCAGAATGTGCCCCCATCAGACCTCACATCAGCGTATTGTGCCCCCATCAGACCTCAGATCAGCGTATTGTGCCCCCATCAGATCTCAGATCAGCGTATTTGTGCCCCCATCAGACCTCAGATCAGTGTATTGTGCCCCCATCAGACCTCAGATCATCAGAATGTGCCCCCATCAGACCTCAGATCATCAGAATGTTCCCCCATCAGACCTCAGATCAGCGTATTGTGCCCCATCAGACCTCAGATCAGCGTATTGTGCCCCCATCAGATCTCAGATCAGCGTATTGTGCCCCCATCAGACCTCGGATCAGCCTACTGTGCCCCATCAGACCTCACATCAGCCTACTGTGCCCCCATCAGACCTCACATCAGCCTACTGTGCCCCCATCAGACCTCACATCAGCGTATTGTGCCCCCATCAGACCTCACATCAGCTTAATGTGCTCCCATCAGACCTCAGATCAGCGTATTGTGCCCCCCACCAGACCTCATATCAGCGTATTGTGCCCCCATCAGACCTCAGATCAGCAGACTTTGCCCCCATCAGACCTTATATCAGCCTACTGTGCCCCCATCAGACCTCAGATCAGCGTATTGTGCCCCCATCAGACCTCAGATCAGCGTATTGTGCCCCCATCAGACCTCACATCAGCCTACTGTGCCCCCATCAGACCTCACATCAGCCTACTGTGCCCCCATCAGACCTCACATCAGCCTACTGTGCCCCCATCAGACCTCACATCAGCCTACTGTGCCCCCATCAGACCTCAGATCAGCGTATTGTGCCCCCATCAGACCTCACATCAGCCTACTGTGCCCCCATCAGACCTCAGATCAGCGTATTGTGCCCCCCACCAGACCTCAGATCAGCGTATTGTGCCCCCATCAGACCTCAGATCAGCGTATTGTGCCTCCATCAGACCTCAGACCAGCTTATTGTGCCCCATCAGACCTCAGACCAGCGTATTGTGCCCCCATCAGACCTCAGATCAGCGTATTGTGCCCCCATCAGATCTCAGATCAGCGTATTGTGCCCCCATCAGACCTCACATCAGCCTACTGTGCCCCCATCAGACCTCACATCAGCCTACTGTGCCCCCATCAGACCTCACATCAGCGTATTGTGCCCCCATCAGACCTCACATCAGCTTAATGTGCTCCCATCAGACCTCAGATCAGCGTATTGTGCCTCCATCAGACCTCAGATCAGCGTATTGTGCCCCCATCAGACCTCAGATCAGCAGACTGTGCCCCCATCAGACCTTATATCAGCCTACTGTGCCCCCATCAGACCTCAGATCAGCGTATTGTGCCCCCATCAGACCTCAGATCAGCGTATTGTGCCCCCATCAGACCTCAGTTCAGCGTATTGTGCCCCCATCAGACCTCAGATCAGCGTATTGTGCCCCCATCAGACCTCAGATTCAGCGTATTGTGCCCCCATCAGACCTCAGATCAGCGTTTTGTGCCCCCATCAGACCTCAGATCAGCGTATTGTGCCCCCATCAGACCTCATATCAGCCTACTGTGCCCCTATCAGACCTCAGATCAGCGTATTGTGCCCCCATCAGACCTCAGATCAGCCCACCCAGCCACATAGGATTAAAATAAAAAACCTTACTTACCTGTTCTGCGCTGCGGCTGCCCTCCGGTCCGCGCTCTGCTCTCTTCCCTGGCCCGCGCACACTATGACCTGACGCTGCGTGCAGCGTCAGGTCATAGTGCGCGCCACCAGGGAAGAGAGCAGAGCGCGGACCGGAGGGCAGCCCAGCGCAGAACAGGTAAGTAAGGTTTTTTATTTTAATCCTATGTGGCTGGGTGGGCTGATCTGAGGTCTGATGGGGGTCCCTAAATACAAGTGAGCGCTTCCATAATGGAAGCGCTCACTTGTATTCGCCTGATTCTGGGCCCCCCTGAGTCACTGGGCCCGGAGCCGTCGCCCCCCCTGCCCCCCCGGTAGCTACGCCACTGTATCCAGTGTATCACAAGATATAGCTGTTAGCAATCGAGTCGGGAGAGAAAGCTGTTTTTACTTTTACTTTCAGCTGGGCACTTGGGAGCTGTTTTCATGCAGAATAAAAGTGCTTTTCCTGGACATGTAATACAGACACAAAGTGCACACAGGTATGTCTGGGATGTGTCTGCAATCTTCTGTGAGGCACTGCTGTTAGTTATACACTAGGTGAAAATGAGATGACAGACTCCCTTTAACATCTAGATATTACATACTGTTACAGCAGTATGTTCATTTTGGAGGTATTTTCTGTGACATATTAGCAAACAGCTTGGAGATGAATCCATTAATAAAATTGTATAAAAGGAATAATTCTTCCTGTCAGCAGGATAATAAGAGTACATGACTATAGGCCTCTGTTTATCACAGCCCATAGTTCCAAATGGGTTGTCATCCACAAATGTAAAATAAAATAGTTTGGAGGCAGGAGGGCAGATACTCCAGACAGTCAGTATACAGTGGAAGAAGGACATCCTGCAAAGGACAAGGGGAAAGCTAGTAGGCTACATACGTCCTTGTGTGGTCTGCTTGATGGGTGTAGTCTGTATCTAGACAATCTGCTTTTCTGCTCTTTGATCTTATTCTGGCAATGCTTACCTATATTTTAAATACCATTTCTAATTTAAGCAGTAACCACAATCACATCCTTGCAACTGGCATCAGTGATGATTATTAAGATCTGTGAAACTAGCTCCACCTTGCCATTATAATCTTTCCTCACCTTTGATATTTATCCCATACCTCTGACTTAATTTGACTTTAAAAAATGTAATATTTCTCTCATTAAGCATGTAGAAATATGGAATCTGAAGACCAAAGACCAAAGCATCCAATCAGATATTTCCTTTTCCAAATTACTATAAAAAGTTTAATTGTTCTCCTTGTTACCATGGCTACTAGAGATGAGCGAATTGAATCTCATGAAGTGGAATTTGATCCGAATTTCAGGATAAATTTGATTCGCTTAAAAGCCGAATTTCCTCGTGCTTGGTGTCAGTGAATCGATTTAACCTGAAATAGTGTAAAAACCAAAAAAATCCATACTTACCTCCTCCATTTGCTTGCGACGGGCCGCCAGCCGCCATCTTGATTGAAGATCTTGACGAAATCCCATGCGTAGTGACGTATGATGCCACCACGCCGGACGGATTTCGCACCAGATCTTCAAGCAAGATGGTGGCAGCTGGCTCGTCGCAAGCAAATGGAGGAGGTAAGAATGATTTTATTTTATTTCTTTAATGTTAATTTTACACTCAGGTGCCGCGATCATGTATGAACGTGCATCTGAGGGGTACAATGACGGGGCAGCACTATCACAGCTCCCTGTCATTGCACCCACTACTTACAAAAAAATGTGTTTCGTGGCAAAGTAATTCGTCACAAAGCAAATTATTTTGTAAAATTCGACTTTTCAAAAGTTCACTCATCTTTAATGGCTACCAAAGCAGACTCTGTCAAAGGCAACGGACAGAACTGATAATCATGGAGATTCGTTTTAACTAGTGTTGAGCGAACATGTTCGGCCGATTAGTGTATTCTGTGGTACTCGGGACCTCCCCCGCTCGAGTCACCTCCCCGCATGCTAATTGGCTAATTGGGATGGCATTCAGTGTAATGCCAGTAGCCATCTTAGCTACTGGCATTACACTGATTGGCTAGCCGGGTCACATGTCACCGGATACTATAAAGTACCCGGTGACATGTGACCCGGCCAGTGTTAGACCGGGAGAGCTGCTGCATGCAGGGACAGACAGTGTAGGGAGAGAAGCACGCTAGGCAGGGATAGAACTCGCTAAAAAAAGACCCAAAAGCCCTTTTAAGGGCTATTATATCTGGCAAAAACCTACATTTTATTATTTTTGAGGACTTTAAAGGTGGTGAAAATAGAGTTAGGTGGCCTGCCATTAACACCACATGCGCTGTTGCAGCAAGGAGGGACATACACTGTAGGGAGAGAAACACGCTAGGCAGGGATAGAAATCGCTCAAAAAAGACCCAAAAGCCCTTTTAAGGGCTATTGTATCTGGCACAAATCAATATTTTATTATTTTTGGGGTATTTAAAGGTGGTGAAAATAGCACTAGGTCGCCTGCCTTTAATGCCACATGTGCTGCTGCTGCAGCTGCATGCTGTAGGATACTCTCTGTATACTATATACCTGACATACGTTGCTATAATTTCTGCGGTTAAGCCCGCAGTACTTATTTTGCATCTTGCTGTATAACATTTGCGCAAGAAGGGACTTGTGTAAGGATAGAATTTCTATAGGCAGGGTTAGTATCATTGTTCAAAAGACACAAAAGTCCATTGTTAAATCCTTCTGCATTTTTTTTTTTGGTGGCAAAGTGTGCCCTGTCAGTAACGCTAGGTGCACAGCGTATTACAACCGTTCAAAAGTCTATGTAGCTGACATCCGTTGTTACATTTAATACCGATAATTTAGGCCGCAGGCTGCGTCTGCAGTTTAATGTGCCCAAGGAGGGAATTAAACTATAGGGATAGGATCTGGGTAGGTAGAAAGATTGTTTCTGTTCCAAAAAGGCCAAAGTCCATTGTGAAATACGTCTGTTTTTTTGTTTTTTTTGGTGGCAAAAAAAAAGCCCAAGTGTGCCCTGTCAGTAACGCTAGGTGCACAGCGTATTACAACCGTTCAAAAGTCTATTAGCTGACATCCGTTTTTACATTTAATACTGTTAATTTAGACCGCAGTTCCTCATTTGCGTCTGCAGTTTAATTTGCCCAAAGAGGGTATTAACCTATAGGGATAGGATTTGGATAGGTAGAAAGATTGTTTCTGTTCCAAAAAGACCAAAGTCCATTGTGAAATACGTCTGCTTTTTTTTTTTTTGGGTGGCAAAAAAAAAACCCAAGTGTGCCCTGTCAGTAACGCTAGGTGCACAGCGTATTACAACCGTTCAAAAGTCTATGTAGCTGACATCCGTTGTTACATTTAATACCGTTAATTTAGGCCGCAGTTCCTCATTTGCGGCTGCTCTATAACGTTTGCGCATTCAGAATATTGGACATTCGTTTAAATTTTTCTGATCTTACAGTTAATAAAAATCTGCAGTACTGTAGTTGTGACCAAGTTGCATATATACTATACCATATGCGCAAGGCGAGCACTAAAGGACGGGGAAGTGGGCGTGCTGCTGATGGTGAACGCAGAGGCCATGGCTCTGGGCGCGGTGAAACTGTGCCTGCTGGCAGAGCCCAAGAAACAAAGTCATCCAAAACTCCTAGCTTCATGTCACAGTTTGCAGGGCGGCGCAAGACATAACTCTTGTCGCCACAGCGCTGCAAGGTTTCCTGGTTTCCTCCCACACTCCATACTGATAGGGAACTTAGATTGTCAGCCCCATTGGGGATAGCGTAATGATAATGTCTGTAAAGCACTGCGGAATATAGTAACGCTGTATACCGTAAGTGTGTAAAATAAATAAAACATGACAATCCAAAAAACCCTTTAGGCTTGTTTTATTCTCTATAAGCCAATGTCAAATCTGATTTGGTAGCAGGAGACAGAATGGAAATCTAGTCTCGCTTTAACCCTGGGTTACTGTACGTATAGGTAAACAGCTGACACTTTTTCAGTTCACATGTATAAAGTGAACAAAAGTCAGTCTGCATGTCATCTCCATTTTCGTGTATATTTTTAGGTTGGACCTTACCATACAGAATATTCTTCATTGTGAGACAAGTTTGTTATGTGTGTTTATAACATTTGAGCAGAATCTATTCTTTTTTTCATTTACTTCAAAGAATGTGTAATTTCAATTTAGTAACCTAGCAACCACATGACTTCATTCACAGTGACCACTATTTCCCTACATATAGCAATAGGATAAGTCACAAGAAATTCAATCAGTTATAATGTGGTATTATATAACAGAACAGCTGAAATATATATGGTCCATGCCATGAAACAACAGGATGCAGGAGAAGATGACTCACAAAAATGCATGTAGGAAGGCTTTGGGGAGACAACTAGAGAAAACTATGCATTCAATGTAACGCCACTTAGATCTATTGTGTGCTAAAATATTAATGTTACAGGAAAGAAAAAACAAAAATTAGATATCATTAAAAAATTGGAAGCTATTCTCAAAAACACGTTGATTTCTTCAAGAAGAGATAACCACCTGGCAGAGCTATTCACCCCCTATGGTCCACTGAGATAACAGGCAATAGAGGACTTCTAAGAGCTGCCAATTAAGACAGCAATCCTGGCGGAAGGTCAGTTTTGTAGGATGAACTAGATGGCAGAGGTGCAATGAGATTTGTTCTGTTTTCAACCTTGCAACATACAATAACTATGAATTTATTATTTTTCTGCATCAGTTGTGACCTGAACTGCATTTTAAAGAGAATCACCAGCATAGTCACCAGTTATATGCTGACCTACCGTATCTGCTGCCCTTTATGCTGGAACTGCTCAGTAGGGATTTTTATTAAAATAGGTAAAAAGAATCCTCCTTTATATGCACTTTTCATGTGAATTGGCCTCCAAGCTTGGCTCTTCTGGTACTTTCTGTACGGATTCCTGAGTGCATGAAGGGGTAAAGGAAATCTTTTTCTGACATCCAGGGGAAATGTAATATATAGCTCAGGGATCATTGGGATATATATATATATATATATATATATATATGTATATACAGTGCCTTGCGAAAGTATTCGGCCCCCTGGAACTTTTCAACCTTTTGCCACATTTCAGGCTTCAAACAAAAAGATATAACATTTTACATTTTTGGTGAAGAATCAACAACAAGTGGGTCACAATTGTGAAGTGGAACGAAATTTATTGGATCATTTAAACTTTTTTTGTAATAATAAAACTGAAAAGTGGGGCGTGCAAAATTATTCTGCCCCCTTGCATTAATACTTTGTTGCGCCACCTTTTGCTGCCATTAGAGCTGCAAGTGGCTTGGGGTATGTCTCTATCAGTTTTGCACATCTAGAGACTGAAATTCCTGCCCATTCTTCCTTCCAAAACAGCTCGAGCTCTTTGAGGTTGGATGGAGAGCGTTTGTGAACAGCAGTTTTCAGCTCTTTCGACATATTTTCAATTGGATTCAAATCTGGACTTTGACTTGGCCATTTTAAGACCTGGATACGTTTATTTTTGAACCATTCCATTGTAGATTTTGCTTTATGTTTGGGATCATTGTCTTGTTGGAAGATAAATCTCCGTCCTAGTCTCAGGTCTTTTTCAGACTCCAACAGGTTTTCATCCAGAATGGTCCTGTATTTGGCTCCATCCATCTTCCCATCAATTTTAACCATCTTCCCTGTCCCTGCTGATGAAAAGCAGGCCCAAACCATGATGCTGCCACCACCATGTTTGACAGTGGGGATGGTGTGTTCAGGGTGATGAGCTGTGTTGCTTTTACGCCAAACATATCGTTTTGCATTGTTTCCAAAAAGTTGGATTTTGGTTTCATCTGACCAGAGCACCTTCTTCCATATGTTTGGTGTGTCTCCCAGGTGGCTTGTGGCAAACTGTAAACAAGACTTTTTATGGATATCTTTGAGAAATGGCTTTCTTCTTGCCACTCTTCCATAAAGGCCAGATTTGTGAAGTGTTCGACTGATTGTTGTCCTATGGACAGACTCTCCCACCTCAGCTGTAGATCTCTGCAGTTCATCCAGAGTGATCATGGGCCTCTTGGCTGCATCTCTGATCAGTCTTCTCCTTGTGTGAGATGAAAGTTTAGAGGGACGGCCGGGTCTTGGTAGATTTGCAGTGGTCGGATACTCCTTCCATTTCAATATGATCGCTTGCACAGTGCTCCTTGGGATGTCTAAAGCTGGGGAAATCTTTTGGTATCCAAATCCGGCTTTAAACTTCTCCACAACAGTATCACGGACCTGCCTGGTGTGTTCCTTGGTCTTCATGATGCTCTCTGTGCTTTTAACAGAACCCTGAGACTATCACAGATCAGGTGCATTTATACGGAGACTTCATTATACACAGGTGGATTCTATTTATCTTCATCAGTCATTTAGGACAACATTGGATCATTCAGAGATCCTCAATGAACTTCTGGAGTGAGTTTTCTGAACTGAAAGTAAATAATGGGCCGAATAATTTTGCACGCCCAACTTTTTAGTTTTATTATTACAAAAAAAGTTTAAATGATCCAATAAATTTCGTTCCACTTCACAATTGTGACCCACTTGTTGTTCATTCTTCACCAAAAATTTAAAATGTTATATCTTTTTGTTTGAAGCCTGAAATGTGGCAAAAGGTTGAAAAGTTCCAGAGGGCCGAATACTTTTGCAAGGCACTGTATATATATATATATATATATATATATATATATATATATATATATATACACAGTACAGACCAAATGTTTGCACACACCCTCATTCAAAGAATTTTCTGTATTTTCATTACTATGAAAATTGTAGATTCACACTGAAGGTATCAAAACTATGAATTAACACATGTGGAATTATATACTTAACATAAAAGTGTGAAACAACTGAAAATATGTCTTATATTCTAGGTTCTTCAAAGTAGCTACATTTTGCTTTGATTACTGCTTTGCACACTCTTGGCATTCTCTTGATGAGCTTCAAGAGGTAGTTACCTGAAATGGTATTCCAACACTCTTGAAGGAGTTCCCAGAGATGCTTAGCACTTGTTGGCCCTTTTGCCTTCACTCTGCGGTCCAACTCACCCCAAACCATCTCAATTGGGTTCAGGTCTGGTGACTGTGGAGGCCAGGTCATCTGGCGTAGCACCCCATCACTCTCCTTCTTGGTCAAATAGCCCTTACACAGCCTGGAGGTGTGTTTGGGGTCATTGTCCTATTGATAAATAAATGATGGTCCAACTAAACGCAAACCGGTTGGAATAGCATGCCGCTGCAAGATGCGGTATCCATGCTGGTTCAGTATGCCTTCAATTTTGAATAAATCCCCAACAGTGTCACCAGAAAAGCACCCCCACACCATCACACCTCCGCCTCCATGCTTCACGGTGGGAACCAGGCATGTAGAGTCCATCCGTTCACCTTTTCTGCGTCGCACAAAGACACGGTGGTTGGAACCAAAGATCTCAAATTTGGACTCCTCAGACCAAAGCACAGATTTCCACTGGTCTAATGTCCATTCCTTGTGTTCTTTAGCCCAAACAAGTCTCTTCTGCTTGTTGCCTGTCCTTAGCAGTGGTTTCCTAGCAGCTATTTTACCATGAAGGCCTGCTACACACAGTCTCCTCTTAACAGTTGTTGTAGAGATGTGTCTGCTGCTAGAACTCTGTGTGGCATTGACCTGGTCTCTAATCTGAGCTGCTGTTAACCTGAGATTTCTGAGGTTGGTGACTCGGATGAACTTATCCTCCGCAGCAGAGGTGACTCTTGGTCTTCCTTTCCTGGGGCGGTCCTCATGTGTGCCAGTTTCTTTGTAGCGCTTGATGGTTTTTGCGACTGCACTTGGGGTCACTTTCAAAGTTTTCCCAATTTTTTGGACTGACTGACCTTCATTTCTCAAAGTAATGATGGCCACTCGTTTTTCTTTACTTAGCTGCTTTTTTCTTGCCATAATACAAATTCTAACAGTCTATTCAGTAGGACTATCAGCTGTGTATCCACCTGACTTCTGCCCAACACAACTCATGGTCCCAATCCCATTTATAAGGCAAGAAATCCCACTTATTAAACCTGACAGGGCACACCTGTGAAGTGAAAACCATTTCAGGTGACTACCTCTTGAAGCTCATCAAGAGAATGCCAAGAGTGTGCAAAGCAGTAATGAAAGCAAAAGGTGGCTACTTTGAAGAACCTAGAATATAAGACATATTTCAGACATTGTTTCACACTTTTTTGTTAAGTATATAATTCCACATGTGTTAATTCATAGTTTTTATGCCTTCAGTGTGAATCTACAATTTTCATAGTCATGAAAATACAGAAAACTCTTTGAATGAGAAGATGTGTCCAAACTTTTGGTCTGTACTGTAGATATATATATATATACAGTGGGGGAAAACAGTATTTAGTCAGCCACCAATTGTGCAAGTTCTCCCACTTAAAAAGATGAGAGAGGCCTGTAATTGACATCATAGGTAGACCTCAACTATGAGAGACAAAATGTGAAAACAAATCCAAAAAATCACATTGTCTGATTTTGAAAGAATTTATTTGCAAATTACAGTGGAAAATAAGTATTTGGTCACCTACAAACAAGCAAGATTTCTGGCTCTGTAACTTCTTCTTTAAGAGGCTCCTCTGTCCTCCACTCATTAGCTGTAGTAATGGCACCTGTTTGAACTTGCTATCAGTATTATAGACACCTGTCCACAGCCTCAAACAGTCACACGCCAAGCTCCACTATGGTGAAGACCAAAGAGCTGTTGAAGGACACCAGAAACAAAATTGTAGACCTGCACCAGGCTGGGAAGACTGAATCTGCAATAGGCAAGCAGCTTGGTGTAAAGAAATCAACTATGGGAGCAATAATTAGAAAATGGAAGACATACCACTGATAATCTCCCTGAATCAGGGGCTCCATGCAAGATCTTACCCTGTGGGGTCAAAATGATCATAATAACTGTTAGCAAAAATCCCAGAACCACACAGGGGCACCTAGTGAATGACCTGCAGAAAGCTGGGACCAACATAACAAAGGCTACCGTCAGTAACACACTAAGTTATGAGGGCCGCCGCCAGGGACTCAGATCCTCCAGTGCCAGACGTGTCCCCCTGCTTAAACCAGTACATATCCGGGCCCGTCTGAACTTTGCTAGAGAGCATTTGGATGTTCCAGAAGAGTATTGGGAGAATGTCATATGGTCAGATGAAACCAAAGTAGAACTGTTTGGTAGAAACATAACTTGTCATGTTTGGAAGAGAGTGAATTCTGAGTTGCATCCAAGAACACCATACCTACTGTGAAGCATGGGGGTGGCAACATCATGCTTTGGGGCTGTTTCGCTGCAAAGGGACCAGGACGACTGATCCGTGTACATGAAAGAATGAATGGGGCCATGTATCGTGAGATTGGGGCCATGTATCAGCAAGAGCATTGAAGATGAAACGTGGCTGGGTCTTTCAGCATGACAATGATCCAAAGCACACCGCCAGGGCAACGAAGGAGTGGCTTCGTAAGAAGCATTTCAAGGTCCTGGAGTGGCCTAGCCAGTCTCCAGATCTTAACCCATAGAAAATCTTTGGAGGGAGTTGAAAGTCTGTGTTGCCCAGCGACAGCCCCAAAACATCACTGCTCTAGAGGAGATCTGCATGGAGGAATGGGCCAACATACCAGCAACAGTGTGGGCCAACCTTGTGAAGACTTACAGAAAACTTTTGACCTCTGTCATTGCCAACAAAGGATATATAACAAAGTATTGAGATGAACTTTTGTTCAGGATCCCCTGAGGAAGCCATAGTGGCGAAACGTACGCTGGGGTCAGGATCACACTGGTCGGTATCTATTACATGTGAATTTTGTTATATATATTCTCTGCTGCTAGTTACTCTTTGTTATATTGTGGGTGAATTCTCCCTTGTTCTCTGTTATATAGGTTATTTTTAATATAACTTGGCACTAGGCACTTTATTTGATTGGAGATGTTGTGGGATTGACCCTCTTACATATGTATATGGAAATAGTATCTGTATCATACATATGCAGTGTGGATATATATTATGATTGATACTAGGAATACGTTGGTATCAGCCCAGTGTGTCCTTTTGTATGTATATTCCCATTTACCATCGTTTCATGTATTATGGATATATTTATTATGATGAATTTGTGTTGTTTTTAATATTTGTAACAACAATAAAATTGGGATTTCTGATTTTGAGCTGTTTGTGTTGGTGTTCATACATTTTTTGGTGCTGTGCTGCTGTCACCAGAATCAACTTTGTAGGAGTGACTATGATGTAAATTACAGACCTCTCTCATCTTTTTAAGTGGGAGAACTTGCACAATTGGTGGCTGACTAAATACTCTTTTTTCCCCACTGTAGATATATATATATAAGGGGAAGTAGTACAGTGAGCCCCTGATGAGTCACTGCAGAGGATGGGAGTGGTAGTGGCCCTGGTGAGATGTTGTGTCACGGTGTGCATCTTCAGACTAGCATCCAGCAGCAATAAGTACAAAGTGATGTTTCTGGCAATAAATGAGGCAGTATGGTGGGTGGTTGGATTTCAATATGTAGGTTAGCAAGCACTTTTGGATTTAAGTGTCCAATGAAGTACAGGCTTTATGTTAGTCTGGCCTAGAGATGGTTGATGTAGTGGTGGTGTCTGAGCTGTTCTCCCTCACTCTGAAGCATTTTCTGCAGGCAGACCACACAGCTGCTATGGGGCCCATGGGGAAAAGGGGCCCAGAGAGGAGGGTAGGCCCTTCCCCGTAATTACACTCATTACGTCCAGCTCCAGTATAATATTCCTACCATCAGTAGAGAAGGCTAAAGGACCTGTGATGATGTCATCACAGGTCCTGTACATTTAGTAAAGGAACAGTATTGTGTAGTTCTTAGGTTAGATAGGAGCATCTGTCTGGATCTATGATGACATCATCTTCAGGATCACAGGTCCTGTAGATCTAGTAAGGGAGCTGCAAAGCAGAGCATCATCACAAGTTCTTCAAACCCCAACAGCTTGGTAGATGAGCTCTACACTGAGACTAGAATGCAGTGGTAAGAGGAGGTCCTCCTCCTTTCTCTTCATTTGCCACCCATGTCTAGTTTTAGGCTCTGTTCGTGAGTGCTATGGCAGCTATGCTGTATGAATCCCATTCTTTACTGGATTTCATCAGCATTTTTTCTAGCATTTTTTTTTGCAAAATAAAGCTTCAGACTGAGCTATTCTTGCATTCAAAAATAATGGAAACATTGACAGATTATAATACAAGTATACACAGAGACAAAACTCAATATGTGCAATGACCCAGCAGCTCACTGCTAAGGGTTAATACTGTGAGTCACTACTAAAGGGTTAATACTTAGCTTTACCACTGCAAAATGTTTACTATAATGATAATTTACACACTGAAAACTCCAAACAGCTATCAATGGAAGGAACTAGTTCAAACTGGCAGTCTTTAGTTAGTTGAGAAGACAGACTGGCCCTGCTGCCGAACCCCCTGGCTTTCTGGAGTAGAAAGTTTGTAGCCAGCAGAGGCAGAGTAAAGATCTGCTTTGGTGTGCTCTGCCAAGTAGGTCCTGAAAGCTGCCAGAAAGAGTATTTTTTTTTCCTGAGAACTACACGTATGCCTGAGGGAAGAAAGCCTTGAATGTTTATCGGGAAGGTTGAGGACTAATTTAAGGCCATGCTAAACTGAGACAGTAAGGTAAATACACGTTTATGGCAATAGACTTTACTACATGTGGAAAGGGTTAATTGCATCTGGAACCCACCATACTTCCAAGATGGGCAGGCCATCCATTGAAGGACTGCACCCTGCTTTTGGGAACTGCAGAAAGTATTCACAGACATTGATTGCACACCTGTGGTAATTTGGGAAGATCAAAGACTTAGAGAAGACATTGTACAGCCTTCTTGAGAGCTACTGCCCTGTGAATGACTTAAAAACAGTGTTACTGCTTATATTTGTACTGTAACTCTCATCATCCTAAATTTAAAAAAAAAAACACGTTATTTGTGTAAAATAAGTCATCCTGGTCACTGCCTCCACTATCCACTGGTCCCTTGTCCCAGTCCTCCTGCCTTTCAACCTGCCAAACATCCACCATCAAGGATACCCCAACCACCACAAGGCAGGAACCCGAGCCCACGGTGTGGCCTGAGTGGAAGAATGGCTGCACTCCCCCATCCACTGCAGCTGCATCCTAGGAGAGAGTTGGAGTTGGGATTAGTCATCATGAGAAACACAACCACCTTCAATTGGCACAATCACCACTCCTATCCTCTCCAGCCCTCCCACCATGCTTCCCCTGTGGGCCGGTATGCCACATATTCAAGACTGGCTGTCCATTACTACATTCAATTAAAATAATATGCATTTTATTCTGTTATATTATATTTGACTAGAGGTTGAATAGGTATATTATTCCTATCTAATTGTAGCGGGTAGGAGGGATAGCAGCTCATAAAGTCAACCAAGAAATGTACAGGTCAAGACAATGTTATAACTTTCATTTTTATCTGAATAGCTTGACTGTCAACATTCACCAGAACGCAATTTAGCAGTATGCAACAAGTGCTATTTTAATGCAGTGAAATATGTTGCTTGCTAGAGGCATTTTACATTGATTGTGTTAAAAGTACTGAGCTAGGAAGTAGGGGATTCTCCTTGTCACTGTCTCATCACATGTATTATTCATGCGGAAGTTGCTGAAGCAAGTTTTCAGCAGTGAATTTTTTTTGTTTTACTTTATTCGAGCAAAGGGTCATGTGCTAACAACCAGAGGTAAAAGTTATTCCCTGCAATATTTGTTATTTGTGAAGAATGTCAAATTGCTACAGTATACAGTAGCAGAGACATAGTAAAATGTAGTTGTACTGTTCTACATCATATATTTATTAACTATGCTTTAAGCAATCTATAGTTTATTCTAAAAGGTCATGATTAGAGATGAGCGAGCATACTCGTCCGAGCTTGGTGCTCGTTCGAGTATTAGGGTACTCGTAAGTGCTCGCTGCTCGGACGAGTATCTCGCCATACTCGAGGAAATGGCAACTTCCGCATCGTGCTTTTTTGGCGCCTATAAACACAGCCAATCACAAGCCAGGAGACTCTACGGTACACCCAGCATCACGTGGGGCCCTTACATGTCGATAGCAGGGGTTGGCTGGCCTGATCAGGTGACCCTGGAATATACTAGTGACTGGCCGCGGCGCTCGGCTCAGATGCCGTCTGGATGTCGTTAGGGATAGAGCTGCTGCCTTTCAGGGACAGTGTTAGGGCCTTCATTTAGTTCTGTGTTAGGCAGGAATCACCCATAAAGAACCCAACAGCCCTTCTAAGGGCTAGAAGAAATTTTTTTTTTGTCTCCTGGCTTGGCTGGCTGGCTTGCACTAGTAGTGCAGCTATCGCCATATCTAACCCTGTTTTTTTTTTTATTGTTCTATCTCAGTGATACAAATCCATTGCACACAGCAGTGTGGAACCATTCTGTGTGTCACAGTTCAGCACACTCACTCCAATCCATATATACTGTCCAGGTGACACTTTCTGTACGTCACAGAATACAACCAAGTCATTTGCTACCAATATCATCTACAGTTTGATCCAGAAAATTCTCTGTGCGACATTTGTCTGTGTCGCAGACTAAATAGCCACCGTTAACAGGGTGTCAGTCAGTTCTACCATAGTTCCTGCACGTCACGTTCCCAAAAAAACAAAATTTAAAAAAAAATATTAAAAAAAAATTTATTTTTTCAGTTGTTTTAGCTCAGTGATACAAATCCATTTTACTCAGCTGTGTGTAACCTTTCTGTGTGTCACAGTTCAGTACACTAGCTCCCATCCGTATATACTGTCCAGGTGACACTTTCTGTACGTCACAGAATACAACCAAGTCATTTGCTACCAATATCATCTACAGCTTGATCCAGAAAACTCTCTGTGCGACATTTGTTTGGGTCGCAGACTAAATAGCCACAGTTAACAGGGTGTCAGTCAGTTCTACCATAGTTCCTGCACGTCACGTTCCCAAAAAAACAAAATAAAAAAAAATATATATTTTTTCAGTTGTTTTAGCTCAGTGATACAAATCCATTTTACTCAGCTGCGTGTAACCTTTCTGTGTGTCACAGTTCAGTACACTAGCTCCCATCCGTATATACTGTCCAGGTGACACTTTCTGTACGTCACAGAATACAACCAAGTCATTTGCTACCAATATCATCTACAGCTTGATCCAGAAAACTCTCTGTGCGACATTTGTTTGGGTCGCAGACTAAATAGCCACCGTTAACAGGGTGTCAGTCAGTTCTACCATAGTTCTTGCACGTCACGTTCCCAAAAAAACAAAATAAAAAAAATATATATTTTTTCAGTTGTTTTAGCTCAGTGATACAAATCCATTTTACTCAGCTGCGTGTAACCTTTCTGTGTGTCACAGTTCAGTACACTAGCTCCCATCCGTATATACTGTCCAGGTGACACTTTCTGTACGTCACAGAATACAACCAAGTCATTTGCTACCAATATCATCTACAGCTTGATCCAGAAAACTCTCTGTGCGACATTTGTTTGGGTCGCAGACTAAATAGCCACCGTTAACAGGGTGTCAGTCAGTTCTACCATAGTTCTTGCACGTCACGTATCCAAAAAAACAAAATAAAAATAAAAAAAAAATGTATTTTTTCAGTTGTTTTAGCTCAGTGATACAAATCCATTTTACTCAGCTGTGTGTAACCTTTCTGTGTGTCACAGTTCAGTACACTAGCTCCCATCCGTATATACTGTCCAGGTGACACTTTCTGTACGTCACAGAATACAACCAAGTCATTTGCTACCAATATCATCTACAGCTTGATCCAGAAAACTCTCTGTGCGACATTTGTTTGGGTCGCAGACTAAATAGCCACCGTTAACAGGGTGTCAGTCAGTTCTACCATAGTTCCTGCACGTCACGTTCCCAAAAAAACAAAATAAAAAAATATATATTTTTTTTCAGTTGTTTTAGCTCAGTGATACAAATCCATTTTACTCAGCTGTGTGTAACCTTTCTGTGTGTCACAGTTCAGTACACTAGCTCCCATCCGTATATATAGTGTCTAGGTGACACTTTCTGTACGTCACAGAATACAACCAAGTCATTTGCTACCAATATCATCTACAGCTTGATCCAGAAAACTCTCTGTGCGACATTTGTCTGGGTCGCAGACTAAATAGCCACCGTTAACAGGGTGTCAGTCAGTTCTACCATAGTTCCTGCACGTCACGTTCCCAAAAAAACAAAATATAAAAAAAAAATTATTTTTTCAGTTGTTTTAGTTCAGTGATACAAATCCATTTTACTCAGCTGCGTGTAACGTTTCTGTGTGTCACAGTTCAGCACACTCGCTCCAATCCGTATAATCTGTCCAGGTTACACTTTCTGTACGTCACTTAATTCTACCGGACTTAACAAGTTTGTGGGTTTCAGTACACCAGGCCCGTGTAATTTTTATTTTTTTTTTTATCATACACCTATATACAAAAAATGTTGAATCCAAGGGCTAAGGGTCGAGGGCGTGGGCGTGGGCATTCAATTACTGCAGGGGGCAGAGGCCGTGGTCCTGGGCAGGGTGAGACAGTACCCGCTGATGAGGGAGCAGGGGAATTCCGCAGAGCTACACTCCCTAGCTTCATGTCTCAACTTACAGGGACACGTGGTAGAGGACTGTTGAAACCACAACAGTGCGAACAGCTGATCTTGTGGATTGCAGACAATGCTTCAAGTAATTTGTCCACCAGTCAGTCTTCCACGCAGTCCACCCACGTTACCCAAGGGAGCACTCCTATGGCTCCTCCACCTCAACCTCCTTCCCCCCAGTCTGCCCCCTCCCAGGAAAATTTGGAATGCGATCCGGCATACTCTCAGGAACCGTTTTCTGGACCCTTCCCAGAGTCACAAACCACTTCTCAGGTTGCTGCTGACCTCGTTCCCGATGCCCAAGTTTTCCAACTGTCGCAGTATGTGGGTGATGATGATGATGACAATGTTGACTTAGTGGAAGAAGTTTGTAAAGAGGTGTCGGACGATGAGGAGACACGGTTGTCAGACAGTGGTGAAGTTGTTGTTAGGGGAGGAATTCCGAGGAGGGAGAAGACTGAGGAATCGGAGGATGACGAGGTGACTGACCCAAGCTGGGTTGATATGCCGAGTGAAGACAGTGCTTCTGAGGCGGAGGAGAGTGCTGCACCAGAACAGGTTGTAAGAGGCAGTGGTGTGGCCGGAGGGAGAAGCAGGGCCAGAGCTGGTGCATCAGCAGCAACTGTTTCACGTAGTGAAGCTCCCGTGGCGAGGCCTAGATGTTCGCAAGTCTGGAGGTTCTTTAAAGAAAGTGAGGATGACCGACGGACTGTGGTGTGCAACCTGTGCCACACCAGGATCAGCAGGGGTGCCACCACTACTAGCCTAACCACCACCAGCATGCGCAGGCATATGAGTGCTAAACACCCCACTCAATGGAACCAAGGCCATTCACCACCTCCTGCAGGTCACACCACTGCTCCTTCCCCTGTGTCACTCGCTGCCTCTGCTAGTCAACCCCCTGCCCAGGACCCCGGCACGAGCGCCTCCCGCCGGAAAACCACACCTTCGCCTCCACGATCCTCCACAGTGTCCACCAACGTGTCCCAGCGCAGCGTTCAGCTGTCTTTACAGCAGACGCTGGAGCGCAAGAGAAAATACAGTTCCACCCACCCACATGCCCAAGCCCTCAACGTCCACATCTCCAAATTGCTGAGCCTGGAGATGCTGCCCTATAGGCTGGTAGAGACCGAGGCCTTTCGAAATCTCATGGCGGTGGCTGCCCCTCGGTATTCCGTCCCCAGCCGCCACTATTTTTCCCGATGTGCCGTCCCAGCCCTACACCAGCACGTGTCACAGAACATCATCCGTGCCCTGACCAACGCTGTTTCTGAGAAGGTCCACCTAACCACGGACACGTGGACAAGTGCTGCCGGGCAGGGACACTATATCTCACTGACGGCACATTGGGTTAACTTGGTGGAGGCTGGGACCGAGAATGACCCTGGGGCCGCTCATGTACTGCCCACACCGAGGATTGCGGGGCCTACCTCGGTCACGGTCTCTCAGATGTACTATGCCTCCTCCTCCTCCTCCTCCGACCCCTCCTCCTCCACCGAATTACCATCCGTGGGCACGGCGCCTTCAGTCGGTAGCTCTAGGCGCAGCAGCAGTGCCGTGGGTAAGCGCCAGCAGGCGGTGCTCAAACTGCTGAGCTTAGGTGACAAAAGGCACACCGCCCAAGAGCTGTTACAGGGCATCACGGCGCAGACCGATGTGTGGCTGGCACCGCTGAACCTCAAGCCAGGCATGGTTGTGTGTGACAACGGGCGTAACCTGGTGGCGGCTCTGCAACTCGGCAGACTGACACATGTGCCATGCCTGGCCCACGTGTTCAATCTAATAGTTCAGCGGTTCCTCAAGACATACCCCAATCTGTCTGATTTGCTCACCAAGGTGCGCTGCATTTGTACGCATTTCCGCAAGTCCACCACAGATGCTGCCACTCTCAGGGCAGCGCAGCGCCGCCTGGGTTCCGCAAATTCCTGGTCCACCCGCAAATTCCTTGTCCACAATGTCAAGGAGGACGAGGTTCTGTGGATGAGCAACAAGTCCTTCTGTACTGAAATTGCCGACAAAGTCTCCATCTAAGAACCTACAGACCATTGTGGAGAGAGCGGCACAGCTCGCCATCAAAGTGGGGAACCCCAACGCCAGACTGCGCAGAGAAGATAACGAATATATATCTCTGTGGTTATTTTTGCTAAATAAAAGTTAAATAAACCCCCCAAAAAATTCATCTGTTCCTGTGCCTGATCCACCCAAGTTGAATCTGTCCCATCATGAGAAAGTCCCCCCCAAGGAGTCCCCACTGTAACTTGTTTCCCATACAACTACCTCACCCCCCGACACCTGTGTCTCGCCATTGTCCACCACCTCCTCAGACAACACTGGTAAATCCACACTGTCAGCACACGGAAACAGCAAAAGGTCTTGCGAATTGGGGCAGAGAATGTTCTGGGCTAGCACATCAGAGAAGGGGTGACTATGGGGTTCCAGGGAGTACGTGACCACATGCAATCTCCATCTAAAAAGTTATGCCACACTTGATCAATCTCATAATTTACGACTGTACCGGTTGATGCTAAATTTTTAAGTTGGGGTCCTGTGTCGTCATTCTAACTCCATCCGGCTGTTGTCACCACCACACACGCTAGCCCAGGGGGCACTCCTCTGGCTCTTCCAGCGAAACCTCCTTCCCCCCAGCCTGCCCCCCCTACCTACAGGCCCTCTCTCCAAACAATTTACGTCTTTGTCCTATCTTTCTCTCTCTCCAAACCATTTTTCCGGATAGCTGCCATATACGGTTTAGTATACATACCACAGTTGATCAATCTCATCATTTACGACTGTACCGGTTGATGCTAAATTTTTAAGTTGGGGTCCTGCGTCGTTATTCGAACTCCATCCAGCTGTTGTCACCACCACACACGCTAGCCAATGGGGCTCTCCTCTGGCTCTTCAAGCTCAACCTCCTTCCCCCCAGCCTGCCCCCCCCCCCCCACCTACAGGCCTTCTCTCCAAACAATTTACGTCTTTGTCCTATCTTTCTCTCTCTCCAAACCATTTTTCCGGATAGCTGCCATATACGGTTTTAAACTGAGTAGTATACATACCACAGTTGATCAATCTCATCATTTACGACTGTACCGGTTGATGCTAAATTTTTAAGTTGGGGTCCTGCGTCGTTATTCGAACTCCATCCAGCTGTTGTCACCACCACACACGCTAGCCAATGGGGCTCTCCTCTGGCTCTTCAAGCTCAACCTCCTTCCCCCCAGCCTGCCCCCCCCCCCCCCCCACCTACAGGCCTTCTCTCCAAACAATTTACGTCTTTGTCCTATCTTTCTCTCTCTCCAAACCATTTTTCCGGATAGCTGCCATATACAGTTTTAAACTGAGTAGTATACATACCACAGTTGATCAATCTCATAATTTACGACTGTACCGGTTGATGCTAAATTTTTAAGTTGGGGTCCTGCGTCGTCATTCTAAATACATCCGGCTGTTGTCACCACCACACACGCTAGCCCAGGGGGCACTCCTCTGGCTCTTCCAGCAAGACCTCCTTCCCCCCACCTACAGGCCCTCTCTCCATACTATTTACCCGGATAGGGGACGTATTAGATATTGTACTGATGTTTTTTGTTTTTCTTCTTTTAATTGCCTCCTGACCTGTGATAGGCAGAGCACGGACACTCCCCTGGCCAGAGCAAGCTCTTTTTCCGTTTTCCGTGTTCGAAAAATCCATTAAATATAGGGTCCCAAGATAGGGGACGTATACGGTATTAAACTGAGAAGAATCGATATCATACGGGTTAAAGCAACAGTTTTTCCAAATCCATTCCAGCTGTTGTCACAACCACACACGCTAGCCCAGGGGGCACTCCTCTGGCTCTTCCAGCGAAACCTTATTCCCCCCCACCTACAGGCCCTCTCTCCAAACAATTTTCCCGGGTAGGGGGACATATTAGATATTGTACTGATTTTGCATTGCCTCCTGCGATAGATGGGAATCGAACCCGGATCAACTGCTTGGGAAGTAGCTATGCTCACCACTATACCACCAGCAGCCACAGCAACTGATAAGAACAGATACTAAACTTGATTTCAGCTGCAGTGCCAGCATGAGCAGTGGTGTCACCTGCAGGCGGTGATGGACCTTCGTTGCACCTAGTTGGGTGCTTCCCTAACATGTGATGGGTATTTGCCTCGCCTTTCTTGGTCTGGGTGAGCACAATTGCCATGAGGGTAACCACCAGGCTGTTGCCTGAGAATTTGGGGTAATGGTGGGATTAGGCAGCCTCAGAGGCATCCATGCATGCTGCCCCTGCTGTTTCCTGTCCATTTCCGTGGTGTTTCCATCATTTTCTGAGGTTTCCAGGTTTTCACCCAGCCTTCCCTAGGCAGAGCCTTGGTCCCCTGCAAAAATGCTCGAGTCTCCCATTGACTTCAATGGGGTTCGTTATTCGAAACGAGCACCCGAGCATCGGGAAAAGTTCGACTCGAATAACGGGCACCCGAGCATTTTAGTGCTCGCTCATCTCTAGTCATGATATGGTTTGAGGTGGTGATGTAGAAAAGGAACTTGTAGGCTTTGATAAAAGCAGATTTTGTTTTTGGTAAAACATATTCTGGAAAAGAAGTATAGTGAAATCCCTTTCTACAATGAGAATGACTGGTGTGCTACATTATCAAATATTCTGGATTATCACTGGTCGATAGAATAGTACACTACTGGAACATTAAAAAAGACCACCTGGAAAAGTTACTGTGATTGAACTGAGACTGCCAAAGCATAAACTGCTAGCGGTCCTTAGTCAACGATCACACAACCAAGGTGGTGAAACCTTTATTTTGGGTTCTCAAGCAGGGTATATGTTGAGGCAGGATCACATTTATACTGGGTGGCATCTCCCTTTGCTGTGATACAGACTAGCGCTCTGGCACTCTGGTGATGGTCATACAGATCCTGTGGTACATCATTCCAAGCTCTTTCAACTGGGATCTGTGTAATTCAGCCAAAGTGGTTTTTGGCTGCTGTGTGTGGGAGATCCGTCATCAGACCCAGCCCCAAATATTATCAATGGAGGAGAAATCTGGTGATTGAGCTGACCAGAGGGCTTTCTGGATACCCTGAAGAGCACATTGTGCAGCACAGGCATTGTGTGTATGTGTGTGTATTGTATGTGTGTGTGTGGGGGGGGGATGGTTATCATGTTGGAACACCACATTGATATCCTAGACATACTGAAGGCTGGTCAAGGTTCCCTCCATGAATATCAGGGGGGAATAGGCATGGAAGCCTGGTAGCAAATGGTGCCCCACACCATTATACCAAGTGTTGGCCATGTGTGCTTTCATTAGGTGCCCTTCTGTGAAAGCGGATGTAGCCATCATCAGTAACAAGGCTGAACCTACTTTCATCACTGGATACTACAGTTTGCTATTGAAGGCCACATGAAAACTTCCAGGACGGAACAGGTGCACCACCTTGGTTCTGTGTTCAATGATCAAAGCACCACTAACAGTTTATACTTTGTCAATCTCAGCTCAATTAAAGGAGTATTCTGGTTATATAAATTATCCCCTATGCACAGAATTGGGGTACTATTAAATCGTGGGGGTCCTACTGCTGGGACCCCCGCAATCATGAGAATGGGGATCCCTTACCCCGTGGAGCCCCCCAGCATGAATGGAGGTTCCAGAGATAGCTGAATACAGTGCTCCACTATCTCTGGAACTCCCATACAAATGAATGGAGCGGCCGCTTGCATGCTTGACCTGTCGCTACGTTCATTTCGGGAGGCTCCACAGGACATGACGCCCATATTCTCATGATCAGTGTTGGTCCCAGCGGTTGGACCCCCGCTGATCTAACAGTTATACCCTACCCTGTGGAGGGGATAATATTATATAAACGGAATCCCCCTATGAGTTTTCTAGGTGTTCTTTTTTATTTTCTGGTAGTGCATACAAAACTGGAAGTCAAATTGCTTTTCGGAAGAACCCTGTTGACAACATTCTTTAAATAAAAAATAGGAAAGAGGAAATGTGGAGGATTTGTCTAATACAGTCTACCATATCAGAAAGACAACTGAGAAGTTAAACCCCTCAATGTATTTGCTATAGTTTTGTATTGCTTCACCATATACAAATAATGCAGCTCCATAGGGGCAGATTTACTAAAACTGTCTTTAGACATTATGGGGAGGGGGAGATTTACCAAGACCAATACATCAAAATTCTAGCACACCATCCTTTCTCAGCAAGCTATGCCAGTTTCACATGAAGCCACACATCTCATAGAGTATGGTACAAAAAGTATCTAAGGCACTTAAACCAAGACTTTCAGATCACTTTTCAGGATATGCTGTATCTGTTCAATATATGACTTGTATCCTGCATTGTTAGCATTTTCCCCTTTACAGGATCCACCTCTAATTCTGTTTATTATTAGTTTTCCAATTAATTACAAATATGAATTAAATCAGTCTTATAAATTAAAATAATTCCCTCAATATTAAGTAAAAAGAAAATGAAAACAGGGAAAATGGAGCCACACCCTCATTTTCTGGACATGCTTGAAGTCTCTCTTCAAATCAATCAGAAGTCAATATCTTTCCCTCAAAGGTTCACACTTCAGTTCTTTAGTAAGTTATTTCTATCAGTTATTGAGAGCCAAAACCAGGTGTGGGTCAAAAACACAGAACAGGAAGAAGTCAATTATACCTGATCTCTGAGTAGGCCTCACTAGTGGTTTTAGCTCACAATAATTGATGGAAATAACTGACCAAATAACTGAATTCTCAGTTATCACTGAGCTACTGGGTGGAGACAAGCTGCTGTAATGCTTCCCTTAGAATGCATGATGAGAAAGCAGGTGATTTTGCTCCCTAATACTCCCTCTCCCTCCCTACCTCTGTAAATCTCTACTCTCTCTCTCTCTCTCTCTCTCTCTCTCTCATTCTCTCAGAGTCACTCATAAGCAGCATATAAGACTTTATAGTGAAGCAGTGAGCACTTGGGTTGAGATTAAAAATGATTGATGGAGCCCCTATGGCAAATTTATTAGAACTAGTGTTTCATATGCAAGTCTTAGTAAAAGGTTAGCTTGATTAATATGCTCCTGTTTTAAGAGGCACAGGCCCTTGCACCAGTAAATGAAATCTATATAAACTATGGCCCAGATTTCCGCTATAATTTTATGACAGAAACAGGTATAAATTATAGTAAATCTGTTGGGCTGTGAGGAACATCTATGGGCAGCTGTAATTTGATCCTTTAGTGAATTGACTGTCCGTCTTGGTCTCACAATACAGATTCAGCCAAGAATTCGGAGTGAATGTTAGTGTAGGAAATGGGGGGGAGATAAAAGAGCTGATAAGAGGAAAAAGAGGTGTATTTCTCTGAGAACATTTAATACAAAGTTTTATATAATCATCTCTACTATTGATTTATGCAAAGTTATGTGAAAAGTTTGGGACCATTTAACAATTCTGGCGCATAGCATGTACAGTGTCTTGCGAAAGTATTCGGCCCCCTGGAACTTTTCAACCTTTTGCCACATTTCAGGCTTTAAACAAAAAGATATAACATTTTAAATTTTTGTAATAATAAAACTGAAAAGTGGGGCGTGCAAAATTATTCGGCCCATTTACTTTCAGTTCAGAAAACTCACTCCAGAAGTTCATTGAGGATCTCTGAATGATCCAATGTTGTCCTAAATGACTGATGAAGATAAATAGAATCCACCTGTGTGTCAAGTCTCCGTATAAATGCACCTGCTCTGTGATAGTCTCAGGGCTCTGCATCATGAAGACCAAGGAACACACCAGGCAGGTCCGTGATACTGTTGTGGAGAAGTTTAAAGCCGGATTTGGATACCAAAAGATTTCCCAAGCTTTAAACATCCCAAGGAGCACTGTGCAAGCGATCATATTGAAATGGAAGGAGTATCAGACCACTGCAAATCTACCAAGACCCGGCCATCCCTCTAAAGTTTCATCTCAAACAAGGAGAAGACTGATCAGAGATGCAGCCAAGAGGCCCATGATCACTCTGGATGAACTGCAAAGATCTACAGCTGAGGTGGGAGAGTCTGTCCATAGGACAACCAGGGGCGGACACAGACAGCAGAGGGCCCCTGTGCAAAGAATGTACCTGCCCCCCCCCCCTCAGTGCTTTGTGGCAAGGGGCAGGGGTACGCCTAGCCTTTCTGCTGCCAGAGGCAAAAATTGAAATGGCGCCCCCCTCCTATGCCAAATTCTCAGCCTAACCCCTTCCCTCCAACCCTACAGTTAAAGACACACAGTGCTACAAAACATACAGGAGAATACAGCACCACATACCTCTTACATCCAGTGACATCTCTTCCCTGATGTAGATGCTCTCTTTCCTCATCTTCTCCATTCAGACCAAACCACCATGATGACTTCTTTCAGCCGTCTCTTGTCTCTGCAGAGTTTAACAAAAAATATAAATAAATAAAATAAAAATAACAAACTTACAAAATTAAAATTGTTGCACTAAGCTGATACTGTGCAAGGGTGCTCCCCCACAGTAACACTTCTCCCCAAAGTCCCACCAATAGAAATAATTATCTGTGTGCTCAGTGTTAACCATGCCCCCAATAGTAATAATGTCCCTATTGTGCCCCAAAAGTACTCTATGGTGCCTCATGGTCTACGCCAGTCTATAAAGTGCCTTATGCTATACGCATACTCATCTGTCCCTGGTTCTAAGATTTCTTGCAGGTCTGGCCTTTTTTGGCAAGACCTGCACCTGAGGAATGTCATGTCGGCCACCTGTGTCACAAAAAAAGCTCCAGGGAACTACTGGTTACTTATCTCACCATTCTGTGCTTTTTTTGTGATGTGTATGTGGTGTGCATGCCATTCCACAGATGCAGACCTGGCCTGAAGAGGCACAGTATAGTGGGGTGCAGACCATGAGGCACAGTATAGGGGGGCGCAGACTGGGATCTGTAGAACAGTGCAGCAGTGTGCACCTACATCACAAAATAAGTGCTGAACGGCGTCAGCGCTGAGGGGCATACATACTGTCCTAATGCCCTTTCTTAGTCTTGCCCACTTAGTGCCCCTTAACAGTAAGAACACCCTGTTAGTGCCCCAACATACATTATCTCATAAATGTCAAAGACAGAAGATAAAGATACAGACAGATAGAAGAGATAGACAGATAGATAGATAGATAGATAGATAGATAGATAGATAGATAGATATTAGGTAGATAGACAGAAAGATAGATAGATATTAGATAGACAGGTACATAGGGTAGACAGATAGATAGCACACACCAATAGATAAAACTCACCACTTGTAGACATTTAGATCTTCCAGAAGCAGGGGCCCCTTTACAGCATGGCAGTGGAGGGGGAGGGGAGTTCAGAGATAGGCTGGAGGAGGAGGAAAGGGAAGAGGTCAGGCTCTATCTCTTGCTAAACCATTGTCATTATTATCTCAGCCAACCAGACACAACAGGGATATGTCCTCTGCTGTGTCTCAGTCTGTGTCTTCCTCCTCCTGTGTCCCGACTGCTGCTGTTACTAGTGAGACAGGACAGGAAGGAGGAGGGATGCAGAATCCCTGTCAGCCCAGGTAGGGACATATTTGTGGGGCACTCTGCCTCCTCTTGTCTTGCTGCCTCCACTGCTGGTTTCTCTTAGGGCCCTGAGGAAATAAACAGGCTGCATGTCGTTACCTCACATGGGGAGATGTCTCCCTCTCTCCTATGTGCTTCTGTCTAGCTTTCCTCCCGACCCTGGTTTGGCGCCCCCTTCAGGGGCCCAGGATAATGCGCTCTGTGCAATAGCAGGGGTCACACATAGCGAAGGCTGGCCGTGGGTGAGTACAGCGCTGCAGAGTTTCACTCCCCTGTGTGCTTCAGACTAGTGAGCGCTTCCATAATGGAAGCGCTCAGAAGTTCATGGTTTAGAATGGGCCCCCTCCCAGGCTGGGCCCCTGTGCAGCTGAACAGGCTGCACAGGCAGTATGTCCGCCCCTGAGGACAACAATCAGTCGAACACTTCACAAATCTGGCCTTTATGGAAGAGTGGCAAGAAGAAAGCCATTTCTCAAAGATATCCATAAAAAGTCTCATTTACAGTTTGCCACAAGCCACCTGGGAGACACACCAAACATGTGGAAGAAGGTGCTCTGGTCAGATGAAACCAAAATCCAACTTTTTGGAAACAATGCAAAACGATATGTTTGGCGTAAAAGCAACACAGCTCATCACACTGAACACACCATCTCCACTGTCAAACATGGTGGTGGCAGCATCATGGTTTGGGCCTGCTTTTCATTAGCAGGGACAGGGAAGATGGTTAAAATTGATAGGAAGATGGATGGAGCCAAATACAGGACCATTCTGGATGAAAACCTGTTGGAGTCTGCAAAAGACCTGAGAGTAGGACGGAGATTTATCTTCCAACAAGACAATGATCCCAAACATAAAGCAAAATCTACAATGGAATGGTTCAAAAATAAACGTATCCAGGTCTTAGAATGGCCAAGTCAAAGTCCAGACCTGAATCCAATTGAGAATATGTGGAAAGAGCTGAAAACTGCTGTTCACAAAGGCTCTCCATCCAACCTCAAAGAGCTCGAGCTGTTTTGCAAGGAAGAATGGGCAAGAATTTCTCTAGATGTGCAAAACTGATAGAGACATACCCTAAGAGACTTGCAGCTATAATCGCAGCAAAAGGTGGCGCAACAAAGTATTAATGCAAGGGGGCCGAATAATTTTGCACACCCCACTTTTCAGTTTTATTTTTACAAAAAAAGTTTAAATGATCCAATAAAATTAGTTCCATTTCACAATTGTGACCCACTTGTTGTTGATTCTTCACCAAAAATTTAAAATGTTATATCTTTTTGTTTGAAGCCTGAAATGTGGCAAAAAGATGAATAGTTCCAGGGGGCCGAATACTTTCGCAAGGCACTGTATGCCACCATTTTGCTTCAATTTAAGCCAGAATTTCGGTACATTTTTATTAGTAAATCTGCTCCAATGAGTGTAAAGGGAACTTGCCAGATGATTTCTGCTGCCTGTATCTGAGATCTTGATATGATAGAATGAAAGAAGCTGAGCTCTGTGATAAATAGGTTTTTATGATTTGGAGCAAGATTTCTGAGAAAAAAGGAGAGTAAATCCTGTCAGGACTCCTAGAACAGACGATGAGAGTCCTGATCACCCTGGCCACACATAGCAGTTGACAGCCTCTGTATACTCACTCTGTTATAAGGAAAGCTGTCAATCATTCCTACCTAATGTTTGTTCCTGACCACTGCCTCGTGTAAACGTGCCCATCAGTCATTAAAAGAGTAAACAGTTTGTCAGTTGATCAATTTTTTTTATCTTGTGGGAAGAGCTAACCGAATGGGGACAAATGATTGTATGAATGATTGTCCAAAGCACTTTTTATGCAACAATGATTGTTCTTCTTAAAATTAACCTAGATATGTTTTATAATTGATACAGCTCCCATTATGGCAGGAATCTGCTGTGTAAAAGGACCCTTACACTATACAAGACCCCAGAGTCCAGACCTTAGGAATTTTCTATACTGAATACTAATCTGACATAAAAGAAGATGAAGGAAATGTATCTAAATGAAAGAATAGAAGAAAAAAATGAAAGTTGTAAAACAATGAGAAGGATATTAAAAAAAAGGGTTAGGAATTAGGATTGGGATGCAAACAATTGTTTCCAACATTGATGGTTAATAACATCAATGCTAAAAAAATGTTATGCTTATCTTTTCATATTGTGGAAATAGCCAACCAGTGTACATAATAAAATGATGTCTATTAGGATGTGTCTTCCATGACATACATAGAATAGTTAAAGGGATCTTTGGACAAACATTTTTTCTCTTAAAGGGTTATCTGGAACTAATTATTAATGACCTATTCCCAGGACCCCGACAGATCAGCTGTTAGAAGAGGCTGGTTCCGTGAGCGCCGTGGCCTCTCCCTAGGCCATGTCACATTACCGGTCACATGGCCTAGTTGCAGCGGCTCCCCGTAACAGCTGATTGAAATGAGTGTCAGGACTCAGACCCCTGCCGATCTAATAATGATGACCTATCCTGAGTATAGGTCATCATTATATATTACTGGATAACCCCTTTAAACTAGTCCACTACTAATATGCTTATTACAAGGTGCCCACTGCTGAGACCCCAGGTGATCAAAGGTAATATGAGGCAAACATGCAATTTATCAAATCCCCTTTTATGCCAGTTATTTTTGTGGATGATTAGACCCTGATGGACTTGAGTTTTGAGCATGCCCAGCATGTGTGTCCGTTTATATTGGTAATGATTTAATCTCTACAGCTATGTTCAGGGCATGGCTCTTAGTGGATAGCCAGTCCCACTGAATAGTTGTAGAATCCTTGTGTTATCCACAGTATGCAAATTCCAAATTCATTGCAGCAATCCAAATCCAAGAGTCAGCCTTAGACGTCTGCTCGAAGCACACCAGAAAAGGGGGAGTGATGGACACCGTCTTATAGCACTGGATGATGTGACTTGCTGTTAGCTTTCCTTGCAAACATGTTCAGAAGCAGAGAGGCCCAACAGTCTTTAACATTGCATATCTGGTCTTGATGAAGGTGGTAACGGCAGTGCACGCACCAGTTTGTGTCCAAACTCATGCTAGAAACCGTCTGAATCCACTGCCAGATCCCATTATAGTTTATGGTGTCTGGGGGTATTTTATTACGTGTATTTCTACCATTTGAATATATCCTAGCAGGATTTTAGACAGCGAGGTATATAGAAATGCAAGAATTGGAAATGTATTTTATTTCTTCCCTTCCAAGTGTTAGTTAAAGTCCCTTTAAGACTTGGCAGGTAAGGAGACTTCATTACATGCACAGGGTTACTATGTAGGTTTAGATAAATGTAATTTGGTAGCAGGCAGGTGGAAGATTAATGAGATATTATCAATGTAATATCATGAGCTGAATACTATTAAAACCTGAAGCAGCAAACGGATGTAACATTAGTCATTTAATTTGCAAGTCTGTTTATAAGATAAAATGTAATCTGATTCTGCTAATCCGCCCATTCTATGTAGTTTGAAATTAAGCCTTTACATTTTCATCCTTTCTTTTTTTAGATAATTTTCTAGATTGCTGAACCGAGCAAAAAATAGAAAACAGACCTGCAACATGACTGCATAGAAAATCACTGTATCATAGTCATTGACATCCACGTCATCTGTGTAATTTTAATGTGTGAATTCACTATAATTCAAGGATGACACTGTTACTGTTAGAGCTATAAATCTGTGAAATTACAGTAGCTCTCAACTGGAACTGACAACAAATGTAGTACCGGTAGAGATTACAGGATTACAACTATGTGCAATTAAAGTGGTTTTCCAGGAGTTCAATATTTGATGGCCTATCCCCAGGATAGGTCATCAGTATCTAATTGGTGGGGGTCCAACTGCTAGCAACTCTGTCCATTTGAAGAGGCCAAGATGAGCGTTGCAGCCTCCTCACAGAAATGTTCTCAAGGTTACAGAAGTGCAGGGAAAGTCAGTGCATGCAGTGCTGAACTATAGCGTCACTGCCATGCTTTACATTTTTCCAGTGTAGGAGGTAATATTCTACAACCCCCAATTCCAAAAAAAGTTATGACGCTGTGTAAAATGTTAATAAATGTAAAATAAAAACCAGAATGCAATGATTTGCAAATTTCATAGACCAATATTTGGTTTGCAATAGATTATAGAACACATATAAGACGCATCTCAAAAAATTTGGGACAGGGCCTCTTTTTTTAAGAACAGTCTGTATACCTCTGGGAAGTGAGGAGGCCAATTGCTGGAGTTTTGGGAGAGGAATGTTGTCCTATTGTTGTCTGATGTAGGATTCTAGCTGCTAAACAGTCCTGGGTCTTCTTTGATTTTTCATATTATGTTGTGCCAAATGTTTTCTGTTGCTGAAAGGTCTGGACTACAGACAGGCCACTTAAACACAAGGACTCTTCTTCTCTTAGGCTATGCTGTTGTGATGGATGCAGTATGTGGTTTAGCACAACTTTCCTGAAAACAACTGGATGGGATCATATGTTATTCTAAAATCTATATATACAGTACCGTTCAGTTGTGATAGCACCTTTCTAGATGTGTAAGCTGCACATGCCATAAGCACTAATGCAATGCCATACCATCAGAGATGCAGGCTATTGAAATGTGCGCTAGTAACAAACTGGATGTTTCCTCTCCACTTGAGTCTGCAGAACACTGCATCTGTGGTTTCTAAAAAGAATTTCAAATTTTGATTCATCTGACCAAAGAACAGTTTTCCTATTTGCCTCAGCCTATTTTAAATTAGCTTTGGCCGAGAGGACATGGCAGCATTTCTGAAAAGTGTTGACATGGCTACTTTATTGTATGATACATCTTTAATTTGCACTTGTGGATTGCACAGCAAACTCACAGACAGTTCACAGACAGTAATTTCTGGAAGTGTTCCTGAGCTCAAGAAGTGATTTCCAGTACAGAATCATATCTGTTTTTATTGAAATGCCATCTGAAGGTCCGTAGATCACAAGCATTCAGTACTGATCATCATCCTTGTCACTTGCGCAAATGGATTTCTCAAGATTCCCTGAATCGTTTGATGATATTATGTACTGTAGATGGTGAGCTATTCAAAGTCTTTACAATTTTATGTTGAAGAACATTTTTCTGAAATGTTTTTGCCTCTCTAACATACTCTTTTTTTATACCCAGTCATTTGACTTAGTATTAAATTGCTCTGCTTTTTATTAGTACTGCTTACTTCTCCAGACTTTTGTTGCCTCTGGCCCAACTTTTTTGAGATGGGTTTCTGCCATCAAGTACTAAATGTTTTTTGTTTTGTTTTTTTCGAAATGGTAAAATGTCTCACTTTCAACATCTAATATGTGTTCTATGATCTATTGTGAATAAAATGCGTGTTTATGAGTTCTGCAAATCATTCTGTTCTGTTTCTATTCATATTTATGTACATGTTACACAGTGTCACAGCCATTTTTCGAATTGAGGTTGTTATATTCAGAATTGTGATGGATTGGGTATTGTATAAAATGATGTGCGAGTGCTACGTGAGCTGAGCTATATACTGTATTTACCACTTTCAGGAGCAGTATGTTGCTGTGATGTTGATTTTTTTTAATCTGTTTCTATTAAACAGGCAGCCATTGACTTTTCAATAATACATTCATATAGGTACATAGGAACAGTAAAAGTTCATTTTTAATTCAGCTGCATTCATATTTCATCCATTTCTATTAAGTATTTATTGAAGTGCCTCCCATTGTTTTACCACTGAGTTAGAAGTAGGTAGCCACACACAGAGAAATGCAGTCATCCTTATTGATGTACTAAAGCGGAAGCAAATGCTGACATGTTTGATTAATGTGCTTCTTCCGAGTCAGTCAATTTTTTACACAAAATAATTTTAATGCCATAGATAACTTAGACTAGAAAACGGTGAGTATATCAGACATCAACCTTATTCACTTAATAATGTTTTACAGATAGTAGATGAGGAAGAACCATTTTTACTTAACATAACTGACATATTATATTCCGCAGCACTTTTCAGACATTTTCATCACTCACTGTCACCATTACATCTCACCATCTGAGTTCACTATCAAGAAACCCATGTAAACACGGGGAGAACCTAAAAATCTATGGATTTGTTATCCTTGGTTGGATTTTAACCTAGGACCTCAGCACCAGTGCTAATCATGCTGAAGTAGACTAAGTAGAATATGAAGACCTATTGACAGTAAAATGAGATTCTCCATTTTAGACAATCTCTGTTTGTAGGAAGGGATTTCTCTACAATAGGTTGATCCCCAAGGTTCTGAAGTTTCTGTTGCTAAGACCTCCAGCAATAAGCTGTAATCTGTGATGGAGCCTGGCAGCAAGTGTTCAATTCCCAAGCATTGCCACAATAGGTGAAATGGAGCATGACACGATTTCCAGGATATAAATGGGCTGTCCATGTAATGCATAGACATGATGGCCACTTCATGTTCAGGAGGGTCAGGTAAGTATCTGGGTTAATGTGGTCAGAGGTACAAGAAGGGGTCCTAGAAAAGGAAATCTACTACTTTACCGTGCTCACAAGCAAAATTGCCAAGTTGGGTGATGACACAAGGGGTTTAGTCTTAGAAATGGCAGCCCTTGTGGACTGCTCTCCCTAATGGCCGGGACGACAGCAAGTAGTTGAGGGGATGGTAGTGCACAAAGAGCTAGATAGTAGTTATTGATATTGACAGTGTTATTGGAGTAGTGGTTGTGATGCCTGGCTCAGAAAGGGTTAGGGTGCGTGCACTGACTAGATTACAATCAGGCATCCTCACTGTTCTGATGCTTGAGTGTAATCTCACCAGTGCAAGTGTGAGAGTTCAGGACCAAGCATTGAAGGACTAAGGATGCCTGACCCTGTCATCAGTGCAGAAGGAGGAGTGGCGACAGGGGAGAGTAAGAGGTGATGCAATGCCCCTCGGTGCTCTTAACCATTAATTAACATGTTAGAATTTCTCTTCAATGGAACAGCCAATTGCAGAAAGCAAGGTAGTGGAGAGCTCACCATAATCAACTCAACTAGACAGTATGCCTGGTTTAATAGGGCTGATCATGGTGACAGATGCTCTGTAATAAACATCATCCCTTCATGCTCATGAAATAATGCTAATATGCAACTATGTAATTTTAACAGGAAATTTCTACAAATGGGTTTATATAAAGACTATAGTGCATTTTAATCCCCTCAACCACCAGGGCATACCTATACGTCATAGTGGCTGAGAACTTGCATGGAGAGAGCTTGTATGCAACCCGCTCCATATGCAGCAGGTGCTGGCTGTTTAATGCAGCAGGCATCCAGCCGCAATGATGGGGAACGGCGATCACGCCATTGAATAATAAATTGAATAAGACATAGGTACCACAATTGGTATCAAGAAAAACTACAGTTTGTCCCACAAAAAAAGCCCTCATACAGCTATGTGGACAGAAATAAGTTATGGCTGTCAGAAAACGGCCATGCAAAGAAAATGTAGATTTTTTTTCAAAGGTCTTTTTTTTAAGTAGTAAAAGAAAAAAAACTATACAAATTTAGTATTGCTGTATTTGTATTGAGCCACAGAATAATGACGTCATTTTTAGTGCACACTAAATGCCATAATATCAAAAGATAAAAAAACTTGTTTTTTTCCCATTTTCCAATTCAAGACATGGTAAATACCATGCCATTAAAAAATATAACTTAGGCCTCTTTCACACGACCCATTCATTTCTATGGGTCCGCAAAAAATACTGACAGCACTGTGTGCTGTCCGCATCCTTATGTCTGTTCCATAGCCCGCAAAAAAAAATAGAACATGTCCTATTCTTGTCCGTTTTGCGGACAAGGATAGGCATTGTTACAATGGATCCGCAAAAAAATTAATGCCATACGGAAGTCATCCGTTTTTTTCGTGTGAAAGTAGCCTTATCCTGCCAAAAATATGCCCTCATATGGCTATATGAACGGAAAATGAAAAAAAGTTATGGCTATTGGAATGTGGGGAGGAAAAAAACGAAAATGCAAAAATGATAATGGGCACGGTACTTACATAGTGATAGCCCTTTCTATTGCCGTATACACAATGTTCAATCAGAGCTGTGTACACAGGTCAGGAAGCGGTATGGTGTCTTCCTGCTCTGGTCCTAGTGATCATGCAATCACTGTAGGCTGGGTAACTGCACAAGCTGCTGGGTCTTATCATTCCCAGAGCAGCTCTGCAGTGAGTCTTTACAGAATTGTAAAGTCCCTGGGGGCTGTATTCCACTTAACACTGGGCCTAATATGTCATCCCCAGTTACAAGAAAAATCAGCAATAAAAAATATAATATTTAAATAGTGACACATCTAGAATGATAAGCACATTTTATACTTACGGTAATATTTCCAAGAAATGAAAAATGTTTGTCTTTTGCTTTCCCACATTGCCTCTTAATCTGGATAAAAATCAATTGCTACATTGTATTTTGCCTTTCACGGTAACAAATGTTGAGTATTAAAAAAAACACATCTAGAAAGATCAGTGAAATATGTGCAGAGTACTGCCTGGGACTAAGCAATGCATTCTCTCCAGCTGTGAAATTTTCTTCTGTTTCTGACTTGCTTGTCTTATGTCTGAGTTTACACGCACTAGCTTGTGCAATAACTTACTGTATGCTGTCAGGACAGAAGGTTATTCCAATTAGCAATTCAGTTAAAAAAAAAAGAATGTGGCTGTATATCCCCCAAACTGTAATTAACCGCTTCATTACTGGAGTGTTTATCCCCTTTCCTACCAGGCCAGATTTTCAGTTTTAGCAATGGGCCTATCTAACTGCAAATAACTGATTCATTTCTGAGCCGGTCTACATGTATTTGATATTATTTTTCTTGGGTCACCTTAGACCTTGCTTTTGTGCCATTAGATGATGGATATAATATTTAAAATATATATAGTTAAAGGGGTTATCCTATGACTAATGTGAAAAATGAAAATCAGACATCATATAGTTCATGATAATCTCTTTCTAACAAAGCTAGAACCAGCCCTGTACCTCACATGGATCCAGAGATCTCTCCATTCATTGCTCTGCTAGATTTTTATCAAGCTGACATCTCAAGAGGAGTGTCTTTTCTGCTGCAGCTCAGGGGGCGTGTCCATGCTCATCCTATCACAGCTCAGGAGGCAGTTGAAGGATGAAAATGAGCATGTGCAGCCTTCTCAGTGAGCAGGTCAAAGAAATAAGAAAAAAATAAACTGCAGGTGGTGCTATACAAATACATTTTATTGAATAACTCAGTGGCTATGCTAATTTTTTAATTACATGCAATTGCAAAAGTATTCAGATCCAGGTGCTGATTTGAAAACTGTAGAATATTTTTTGTGGGACAACCCCTTTAGGGAAAAACTGTGAAAATTATGAAAAAAATATTTTTTCTTTCTTATCAATTTTTGTTTTCTAACTATTACAAAAGGTTTAAAGATAAAACATTTCTAAAACCATTCCCGTATGCTTGTACCCTGAAAACGGACCCACCGCCCAAGACTTCAGAAGACTCAAGTGCATTTTTGATTTTGGTGGCCTATTTTCTGTTGCTGGTTCTATGGCACCGTACTGCCAGAAAACTGTTGTGCAGCGCCAAAACGTTACGAGAACCTTCAAAGTGACTTTTTTAATGTTATTTGCCTAAGGGAAATGCCTTGGGGAAATTTGGGCATTTTAAGGGTTTTTGTTGTTTTTTACCTTTTTTCGTACGTTTGTATATTTTATGCAGAAAAAACCCTACTATACAAGATATGGCTAAAACAAATACCTAGATTTTTAAAATAAGCAAATGTGTGTATGTTTGTATATTTTACACATATAAATTCCACAATACTATTGCTAAAAATAATAAATATATATAAATATAATAAATATATATTTTTTATTTTATTATAATGAACTAAAAAGGGGCGAGATGTTTGTATGGGCGTGTACGTAGTTTAATTACTATTGCTAATACTAGTAAGGGCTTGTTCACACGTCAGTTATTTGATAAGTTATTTACATCAGTTATTGTGAGCAAAAACACAGAACAAGTGCAGATCTCTCCATTATACCTGATCTCTGTGGAGGCTCTACTCCTGGTTTTGGCTCATAATAACTGATGGAAATAACTGATCAAATGACTGATGTGTGAACAAGCCCTTTCTATTGCTATATCTTTTACATTTTTTTTCTTTTTTTATAAATTTTTTTTATTATTTATTTTTTCTTTACTTTTATTTAAGTGAATGAACCCCTTTCTGCCACAGTCAAGGCAGGAAGAGGTTAATTCCCAGCCTGCAGGCTGACATTTCATTTTAAGGCTGGCAGGTGGCACTTTTACATAAGAAAATGCACTCCCTGCCAGCTTTCAGCTTCTTCAATGTAATACACGCTTGTAGCATAGAGCTACAAGTGGGTATCACAGCCAGACCACTCCAGCTGACTTCTTCCTGTGACCGCAGCTGTCTAATGATGGTGTGGTCACCGCGATCTGTGGCGATCGCCATGCAACCCGACACTTTATACGTTGGGTTACATATAAGAGCCTACTACCACGACGTAGAAAGTAGTGCAACGGTAGGCAAGTGGTTAATAACAAACTTGGGCTGAGAGGGCAAAAACAAATTTAAAAAGGCAAATTTAAAAGGTACTTCAGGACATGGAGTGGGAGCAGCTATTGTCACATAATAGTACAGAGGATAGAGGAGAGGAGAGTTTTAAAAGTACTTTGGGTAATTATACTGCAAAATTTATTAATGTAGGTAACAAGTATGACTAAATTAAACCCTACATAGCTCACAGGTACTGTAAAAAGGGCAATAAATGACAAAAAAAAGACATTAAAAAATACATATCTGAAATTTACAAAGGACTGCAAAAATTTAAAACAAACAGCAGATGGCCACACAGAGGAAAATCAAAAATATAAAAATCATTAAATATGTAAATGCATAAAAAAAAAACAAAGTCAGAGCAGGTTTGTCTTCTAAATAATGGCAACAGGGAGATCATCACTGAGGATCAGGAAAAGGCAGAGCTATTAAATGTTTTTTTTTCTGCATTTGTAAAAGAAGAGAAAGGAACTGATATTGTTGGTGCATTGGCTAACACATCCAGTAATACAGTATACTAAATTGGCTAACTGTAGATATGGTCCAAACTTAGCTAAATACAGTAAATGTGAACTAGACTTCAGGTCCAGATAGATTACACCCAGTTCTTAAAATTGCTGTAGCCCTGTTCATATTTTTGTGAGATTCTCTAGTGATTTGTACAGTGCCAAATGACTGACGCATGGCAAATGTGGTGCCCATAGTTCAAAAAAGGCTCTAGGTCTTCCCCAGGTAATTTTAGACCAGTAAGCTTAACTTCCATTATGGGAAAATATTTTGAAGGACTCTACCATTATGAGTTATCTTAATATAATTCAGCATGAAAAATAGCTTATTTTGTAATTTACTTTCTATTGCAAAAATTTTCCATTTGTGAGAAATTCTCTTAACTTAATTATACCAGAACTCCCTGGGTTAATCAGGAATCAGGAATAAAATAATGTAATATTTAAACAGTAACACATCTAGAATGGTAAGCTCATTTTCTACTATATTCGATAATCTTTTCAAGAAATGAAAAATGTGTGTCTGGTGCTTTCCCACATTTCTTCTTCATCTGGATAAAACTCAATTGCTACACTGTACTTTGTCTTTCAAGGTAACACATGTTGAGTACAAAAGCCTAGATCTAGAAAGATCAGTGAAATATTATGTGTAGCGTACTGCCTGGGACTGAACAATGCATTATGTTCTGCTGCAAAATTGTTTTCTTCTACAGTAGTTTTAGCTAGCTGGTTTTATGTCTCAGTTTACACGCATTACTTTGTACAATAACTTACTGTGCGCTGTCATGACAGAGGGTTATTCCAATTAACAATTATATTTAATAAAGGAAAAGCTTATAATGTGGCTGCATTTTAACATCTGTATTATGTTTACAACACGTGAACCTCCAGCAGTTTAATCAAACCAATCTTCGATTACACAAATATGATGGTGAAAGACTGCTAACAATCTGTCTAGCTTCCTTATACGAGGTATGCTATGGTTCCCCAAAAATAGCTACAATAGGAATCAAAATACTTTTACCTCGGAGCTCCCCTTTCTAAAATAGCATTTCATAAATACTTTTGTCCATAAACTAAATGTCCATACGGTATATTGAGACTTGTGAATTTAGAGCAGATAGACTCACCACATCTCAATACTGTCGATGCCAGTCCACCTCCTTTCATCATCTTTGGGAAGACAGGCGTATTCAGAATACACTGATAAAAAATGGAGAGCGCAAAATAGGGCAGTACAGTTTTTCACCACCTTGTGTGCACAGAACTCTATGAGCTCACCTGTTAGAGTTGCACTTTAATAGGTGCAACTCTATTGTAGACGTATCGGCTTATGATGAAAATTGTCGGGGTAGGACCTGCTGCCAGAGGAAGGAGCATCCGTTGAAGTAGTCGCCACGTACTCCAGGGAATCCAATAGTAGAGAGTGGGAGAGGCCAGTGATGATCACTCCTTTTATGCTTCCTTATAGGCGCAAAAAAGTCCAATTCCTCCGATAATATGCAAAATGATTCTAGGTTTATTATTTTAAATATACATAGAAAATTAAAAAAAAAGATTATATATATAAAAAAACAGACAACGCGTTTCGGAGAGCTATGGTCTCCTTCATCAGGTCAAAAACATCCATACAATACATAACCACATATATATACAGTTGTTATCCTCACTCCCCTTTCTTTCTTCATGGTAGGACGTGTCTCCCGGGTGACGCGTCACGTGATCGGCTCCGGCCGGGTCACTTCCTCAAGCGTTTCCTAGGTCACACACCACGTGACCGCGTGGTCGGAGTCACGTGACCGCTCGGCTCTGTTTTAACTTTAATTAATGTTAGTTTTATATACTTTATATTGGCATTTCTAACTATATGTGCTTCTGTTTATGGCCCGAACTAATTATTTATAATACATAATATGTGTTTTATGTGATACAAAGTATATGAGGTGTCCCCATAGTGGGGGTTCCCCCTCCCCCTACTATACTGCTTTGGCTGTTTTTTCCACATGGCAAACACTATATATATGTGGTTATGTATTGTATGGATGTTTTTGACCTGATGAAGGAGACCATAGCTCTCTGAAACGCGTTGTCTGTTTTTTTATATATATAATCTTTTTTTTTTATTTTCTATGTATATTCAAAATAATAAACCTAGAATCATTTTGCATATTATCGGAGGAATTGGACTTTTTTGCGCCTATAAGGAAGCATAAAAGGAGTGATCATCACTGGCCTCTCCTACTCTCTTTCATCATCTTTGGCATCTCTGGCTTAGACACTCAGCTTTCCTTCCCTCTACAGAAACTGAATGGGACCAAAACTTCAGAAAACTCTAGACCCTCACCTTTTACAAGACAAACAAAGTGTCACTAACAAGTAGACCAGTCCACAAAGTATTATTGGATAGTCATTACTTTAAATATCTAATATTATTTTCTGCAGTCACTGCAGTGGAAGTGAGCAGCTGACAGCATTTTGATTTTGCTGCAGTGATCGGGGACTTGTGATGGACAAGACTTGTGTTGCGTGAAGTTATCAAAAATTCAATTTGACTGCTTCACCGAATTTTGCAAATAAATTTGCTTTTTGATGAAATACTTCATCACGAAGCACATTTCTTTGTATTGAACCCCTCAGATGTCGCATTCATGGCTGATCGCGGCATCTGAAATTAACATTAAGGGCTTTCAGTGGTTAATCCGGTAAAAATAAAAATACTCACATTATCCATTTGATCATGTAGAGGCTGCTGTGGCCCTCTTGATTGAAGACACCGTGCAAAATCTTGTGCAGTGACACGATGACATCATCACGCTGGCCACACATTACATTTCGTATCTTAAATCAAGATAGCTGCAGCGGCCTCTTCACACGCAACTGGATGAGATGAGTTAGCTTTTTTCCCCACTATTTCAAGGAAAATTGATTCATTACCATGAAGCGCGAGGAAATTCGGCTTCGCTGCAAATCATATTCGGATCAAAGTCAATTTTAAATTTTCATGAGTAACATTGTAAAGAAGCTTAAATGGACAGAAACACCATCTGGGTAACGCGTTTCTGACCAGACTGGACCTTTTTCAAGCATGTAAGGGCTTTGAACGTAAATGGTATTGAGGAGACTCCCTGGATACTGTGCACATGGAGGGTCAGCTTTAGACACTGTAGTTAAATTATCATAGTCAGCACAGCTAAAAAGCAACCATGGAACAGGGACTGAGAAAAGTAAATAGCAGGTGATTATCGCTTGTAAGTAAAGACTTACATGTTTTTAAGGTCATGACTGGACAGGTATTTTAAGAGTCTGTTGGGGTCATTTATCAAACTAGTGTAAAGTAGAACTGGCTTAGTTGCCCATAGCAACCAATCAGATACCACCTTTCATTTTTGACAGCTCCTTTGGAAGATGAAAGGAGGAATCTGATTGGTTGCTACGATCAACTAAGTCAGTTCTACTTTATACCAGTTTTATAAATCTCCCCCTTTATCTATAACTATTATAATCACAATCATATAGGTGAATAATATAATATTTTCTTATTTTTTCATATTTTGGTGTGTGCTGCCTTTTTGCGTCCTATTTATTGGGATATAGTCAAGTCCCATTGGGGTGGCACCTTGTTTTTCCTTCTTTTTTTTTCCTTCTTTTTCCAGTGATGCCATTTTTCGATATCTCTAACTATCATAAGATATTATTTGGTGTATAATTCATCACCTATCATTTTTTATGATGTATCGTCCTGTCAACGCTCCTGAATGTCTGTTATACTAAATACTTCTACTCTCCATGTATTTACAATTCTGTAACACCTTCTCTTAAAGTTTTTCATCATGCCATTGCTCTGTTATTCCTATTGTAAATGTAAGAATAAATTTGACAATGAGGGGGTTGGCATTGCCCTTGTCAATAGAATGTGTTCCTACACAGCACTGACTGAACCATGCTAGACTGTATAAAGACTCACCCAAATGACAATGGTTACGCCCAGGAGGAATAGACGCTTCAGAACTGTTAATTCATGGGGAATACAAGTATTTACTAAAATAGATAAGAGAGCTGACAGATCCTCTTTAATGTGTTGAGAATAATCACACGTGAAGCTTGGCATGAAATGTCTATTTCCAAATGATTCAAAATGAAAGGCTTCCTTCCTCTTGGAACTCATGCACATTATATAAGGCAGAGCTTTAGATTGCCACATTTCAATATATTCACATAATTTAAGCAATGTAAAATGTCATGGCTGAGATTCCTACCTGACACTCAGCACCTCGAAATTTTAATGAGGGTACAATGATTTACATTAATACTGATGTGTATATTAGTTCCTTGTATTCTACAAAAAATGTTATTCCTAGAAAACCATCCGACATTAAAATTCAGTACACATACAGTAGAATGGAAAACCCAAGTGCTCAGATGCTTAAACACGCCATAAAAATTCACAATTGCTCTCAGCTTAACCCTTGGGATTGCGGCACATCTGCCAGAGAATTGTATATGTAATGCAAATTGCATTGATTGAGTGAATTTGATTAAGTTTACGACTTTATGCATGTACCATGAAGTACAGAACATTTTGTTGGATATTTGTTTAACCACAAAATGGAAGAAATGCATATTTAGATATTCCTAGATGTCTTTGGCCATAGCTTTTCTACAGGCAGTTTTTAGGCTAAGTTTACATGATATGATGGGTATTGATCACTATGTGTATTAACTATGAAATATGCATGTTGTGATTGACATGTCATCTGGTTGGCCAAATTTTTACTGTTAAGGAGTCTTTCACTTGGCTTTCCATCAAGAACCAACCTTGCTTGTGCTTGAGACCATAGTTGGATGCATGAAATCTGAAGCCCAACTGTGACAGTATGAAATATATTTTTTTATGTACCTTTATGTACTGCATGTACTATGTGGCCTATATGTACTATATTGCAGAATTAATAAATTCATTTAGTTTCTCTCAATGTTACCCGTGCTGCCACGCCCCCTTACTCTGCTGCGACCTGTGTCTGCGCCAGAAACATTTAGGTCTCTGCTACTCCCCTGTGCAGGGCCTGTCACTTCTCTGCCTGACATGCTGTTTAATCAATAAAGAAAAAGGAAATTAAAACATGCTACAACGGGCTGTAATTGTCCCACTTCAACACGGAGCAAATAATACGTTTTTTTGGCAATAGCAATAAATGCCAGTAGCGTTTAAAATATAGAACTTTGGCGCTATACGCCTAGTAATAATCTTTTTCTTGAGAATAATACACACTACAACGGGCTGTACTTGTCCCACTTCAACATTGAGCGAATAATATGTTTTTTTTTCAACAGCAATAACTGCCAGTAGCGTTTAAAATATAGAAATTTGGCGCTATACGCCTAGTAATAATCTTTTTCTTGAGAATAATACACGCTACAACGGGCTGTAATTGTCCCACTTTAACACCGAGCGAATAATACGTTTTTTTGTCAACAGCAATAAATGCCAGTAGCTTTTAAAATATAGAACTTTGGCGCTATACGTCTACAAATAATCTTTTTATTGAGAATAATACACGCTACAACGGGCTGTAATTGTCCCACTTCAACACCGAGCGAATAATACGTTTTTTTAAAACACTAATAGCTAGTAGAGCACTTTACTAGATAGAACTTTGGCGCTGTACACCTAGTAAAACTCTTTTTCTTGAGAATAATACACGCTACAACGGGCTGTAATTGTCCCACTTTAACACCGAGCGAATAATACGTTTTTTTGTCAACAGCAATAAATGCCAGTAGCTTTTAAAATATAGAACTTTGGCGCTATACGTCTACAAATAATCTTTTTATTGAGAATAATACACGCTACAACGGGCTGTAATTGTCCCACTTCAACACCGAGCGAATAATACGTTTTTTTAAAACACTAATAGCTAGTAGAGCACTTTACTAGATAGAACTTTGGCGCTGTACACCTAGTAAAACTCTTTTTCTTGAGAATAATACACGCTACAACGGCCTGTAATTGTCTCACTTCAACACAGAGCGAATAATACGTTTTTTTAAAACACTAATAGCTGGTAGAACACTTTACTAGATAGAACTTTGGCGCTATACACCTAGTAAAACTCTTTTTCTTGAGAATAATACACGCTACAACCGGCTGTAATTCTCTCAGTTCAACATGGAGCGAATAATACGTTTTTTGGGCAACAGCAATAAATGCCAGTAGCTTTTAAAATATAGAACTTTGGAGCTATACGCCTAGTAAAACTCTTTTTCTTGAGAATAATACACGCTACAACGGGCTTTAATTGTCTCACTTCAACATGGAGTGAATAATACATTTTTTTAAAACACTAATAGCTAGTAGAACACTTTACTAGATAGAACTTTGGCGCTGTACACCTAGTAAAACTCTTTTTCTTGAGAATAATACACGCTACAACGGCCTGTAATTGTCTCACTTCAACACAGAGCGAATAATACGTTTTTTTAAAACACTAATAGCTGGTAGAACACTTTACTAGATAGAACTTTGGCGCTATACACCTAGTAAAACTCTTTTTCTTGAGAATAATACACGCTACAACGGGCTGTAATTGTCTCAGTTCAACATGGAGCGAATAATACGTTTTTTGGGCAACAGCAATAAATGCTAGTAACTTTTAAAATACAGAACTTTGGCGCTGTACGCCTACTAAAACTCTTTTTCTTGAGAATAATACACGCTACAAAGGGCTGCCATTGTCCCACTTCAACACAGCTAATAAGCCCCAACACTAAAACCACAAAAAAGTGCAGTACTAAATGTAACTACAGTGTACAAGGGTTAACAAAACCCCAATAACCAGAATTACAGAGGCAAACCTGACATGTGCAGCTGTAGCATGGCTATTTTGAATCAAAGTCACTGAAACCAAGGTGTAATTCGATTTTTCCTATTAACCTGTGGTTGCATTTCTTTCCAGATCTCACACTGTCTAAAAACACCCCAATAGCAGCATGTTCTTCCTCAATATTCAATTCCTATGCTTTCCCTACACTTCTATTCAGCAATTTGTACTTTTCAGGAGGTTTTGTAACACTTGCCCTAGCGCCTGCAAACGTCTCTCCCTGCACTAAGTTCACTGTACTGTCTCAAAACACCCCAATAGAAGCCTGTTCTGCTTCAATACTTCAATTCCTATCCTTTCCCTACACTTCTATTCAGCAATTTGTACTTTTGAGGAGGTTTTCTATCAGTTTCCCTAGCGCCTGCAAACGTCTCTCCCTGCACTGAGTTCACTGGAAAATGTCTGAATCCAAGACGGCTGAGGCTATTTATTGGGCTGTGACATCACAGGGCTGGCTGGCTGCTGATTGGCTGCATGCATGGCATTGTGGGTGATCCCTCCCTCCCTCATGTTCCTTTCTCCATGTCCAAACACGTGCAGCCGCCATTTGGGTGAAAGAAAAAAAAAAATTCGTCACCACAAATTGTCAGGAAATTCTAAATCGGTGCGAATTGAATAATTCCTGAAATTCGGATCGAAATTCTACTTTGTCCGATTCAATTCGCTCATCTCTAAATGCAATCTCTCCTTTAAAAGCTCTAGATGTGTATTAGTTGTAGTGAAGCCATGAATGCAATAATGTATATATTCCTCATATTCTGTCCAAGTTCCCTTTATCTTTTACATTATTTATGTACATTTTCTCTCCATAAGGCTGGTTTCACACATAGTTTTTGGCATTTTTTTAAAGACAGAGGTAGATCCAGCAGGAAGAACTATAAGTTATTCCTTTATATTCATCATTCCGTTTCAATCCATTTCTGGCTTTGGCTCAAAGGACTGCATAAAAAACTGCCACAAAATCTGTTTAAAAAACACCCTAACTGTATTAGGCATGCTATTACTGGTGTGATTTTAGTTTTGTGCTGTTTTCTGACCATTCATGTACACTTCCCTCACACCACCCCCAGATGCTGCCAACTTCTTTCCTCTAAGACAAGAGTTGACCTGTGTAATTAAGTAAGTTGAAGTGTAAGTTGAAATTGAATGTCAAGCCTCAATCATCCGTTTATGTATTTTAGTTTCCACAGGGTTGCAATTTATTCTTTTTTTTTTTGGGGGGGGGGTGTCTTTCAATTTAATTAAGCAGCATATATACATGATTACTGCAGCAATACCCACAGAGTGGCAGCAATCTACCTGTGTGTGCTAAATTGAAATATAGCGTCAAGTCTCAATTGTTCATTTACATATATTCAGTTTCTGCACGGTTGGAATTTACATTTCTTGGAGGACTGTTAAATGTAATTAAACAATTATATATATCTGATTGCTACAAGATACAAGGTATAGCAGCAATCTACCTGTGTGTATTAATGAGAAATTGAGCATCAAGCCTCAGTTGTCCATTTAAGTATTTTCAGTTTCACCACCGTTGGAATTTAAAGTGTCATATATTTTTTTGTTTGCTAGTTTATTAGAGCTAGACATGTATAATTAAATTAGTCTGTCAATGATTGTCAAAAGATCTGTAATTACCTTATAATAACAGCTTTCATTAATGTCCCGTCTCTTTCCACTGGTCCATTAAAAGACCGTTGCTATTGCTTGTCTGTCTTCCCGTTAGTATAAACAGAAGACAGAGGGGCATTGCATGCCTATGGGCTTCAGAGTGAGAACGTGTGTCTCTCAGTACTCCAATCTGATTTGCTGGCAGGAAGCTGCTGGCTACAGCAAGTGTGTACGGGAAATGAGCGAAGACAGTTTTGGCCTCAGAGAACTGGCAGAGGAGATCCTCATATTGTAGAGGTAAAACAGCCATAACCAAGGGAAAAATTCAAGGAAGACAGTGGCATGTGAAGAAACTAAAGATGAGGACTCTGATGACTATTGTGTGCTGACAGGACCTGGGAACCGGATCAGGGTGCTGAGGAGGAGGCAACATTAGTGCAAGGCGGTGGCGACAGCAATAAAGAGCAGAGGCCACATAGCTCCTAAATAAATGCAAGGGCCACGTCTGCTTCAGGATATAGTGATGCCGTTGACACTGTGGGTGGGTTAGGTGCAAAAAGAGCCAGAGCTAAACCAAGTTTGCCTGTAGCTCTGTGCGAGTAATTTCCATATGGCACTTTTTCTCCACAAAGCAGGTACACAAAACCACATCAATGTGCAATGATCTACAGGATAAAAAAAACTGTGGCCATTCAAATTCACTCATAGCTACCCAAGGTCTATTGCAGCACAACAGGTGGCATCAACGGATCCTTTGACAAAAAACAACTGACCAGGATTTCCAATCAGAAGAAGTCTATCCTCCTTCTCCTGGTCCTCTTTGTGGCAGGCAACCCACATCTCCAAACAATACATAATCTTTGTCATCATTCTTCTTCTCCTGCTAAGACTCATCATTTTTCTCAACTCCATTGTGAGCCATCTATAATGGAATATTTGGCCATGAAAAAACCTTTTTCCACCAGCAATTAGCTTGTCTACAAGTTGAACCCCCACCTAGCCATGTTGCTGGCGGTGTAGTCACTGTAGCACCGTTATAGTAGAGCCTTGTGCTCTGACATGGCAGAGACTGTGGGCTACTCCTTGCGATTCCTGATGTGCATCAAGCTGCACTCCAAGGGAGACACCTGGAACAGCTGTTACTGGCAGGGACAGTACATGCCTTTCACGGCCCACTGGGTCAATGTTTTTGTGGCAGTGGAGACACAGCACCATGGCCAGGTCCTTTTGACCCCTTTCCACCATTTTATGGGGCTGGCTCCCAAAGCAGGCACTTGCCTCCTCCATGAATACAGTCCTATCCCTAACAGTAGCGGGGCACCGCGTAAGTCACTGTACCCATCCTTATATCACATTAGTGACGTGAAGTGTTGGCTCACTGTGTTGGAGCTGATCAGGCTGTAAGAGACTAGACACACTGGCAAGCAGTTGCTCAAGTAGTACATCAGCAGTTGCTCATGAAGTACTTCAGGTAGCAAACATCCCTCTGGCTGTCACCTCATTGACTCCAACTGGGCAAGGTGGTCAGCGACAATGGGCACAACATCCTGGCCTCCCTGAACCTTGGGGAAATAACACATGCTCCCTTCATGGCCTTTTAAAAAATTGGCTTGCGCAAGGTGCAGGCAATGTCCAGGAGACTGTCCCACTTTTCAGCCACAGGTGAGGAACGCTCTCCTGGACTTGCAGTGTCAGAATGGTATGCAGCTACACTGCTTAATCTGATATGTTTCAATTCACTGGAGTTCAACATTGCACATTCTTGTGTTTTGGTACAAGCAGCAGAAAACCGTGAATGATTTGGTCATGCATCAGATCGCTTGAGCAGAGAGCATGTGATGTTTTCAGATCGAGCAGTGGCAGCTAATGCCATTCATGCTGCAGTTGTCCCTCATCCCCCTCATATGTATTTTGAAGAGACGCTGATGCTCATGAAACAGGTGGCTCTGGAGCTGTTCAGGATCAGGGCCTGCAATGAGAAAATCCCATGGGGGAGGTGGTGCTACCACTTCAGGAGGAGGAAGAGGAGTCAGTGTTGGAGTAGAAAGAGGATGATGGTGAAACCGACCACAACACCCAATCGTCTTGGTGGGTGTTGGAGCTGGAAAGAAGTGGCTCCTAGGACACGCTGGCCAGAATGGCCACCTGTATGCTGGCTTGCTTACACAGTGACAGGCAGTTTGGTGACATCAAGCAATCTGATGATTAGTGGATAGCTACTGCATGCTTTTAGACACTCGCTACCAAGGCAAAATTTTCCTCTGGCAGAAAGAGTCCTAGGAGGCTAGAGGAGGTTATATACCAACTTTCACAACAACTGGAGTAATTTTGGTTCAGCCTGAGCAGATTTGGGCCTGAACTTTTTGAAAAATTAGGTAAACCAGATTTAAAACGAATCTCTATTGGTTAGCTCATCTCTAAATTAAAGGAATGCTTTGATTGTGTGTGTATATAGGTGCGTAAACAAGTTATTGATCATCAAACTATATATGTAGCTGATCACTTGTCATAAACACTACATATACAGTTTTAAAAAGTAACACATTTTCTCTGTCCTGCCAAAGCTGCCAATCAACCCTTTCACATAACCGTAACTAACTTACTGATTTTTCTGCTGTGAATATGAGGGTATGCTACAGGTTTCTAAAATTCTTCATGTAACACAAAAACTCCCAGTGTCTGAACTCACGCTTAGAAAGCTGAATTCAAAATGCATTCATTGCTAAGCAAAACTTGTCGACTTGTCTTATGCATTTGCTCTCTCACAGCTGTTTACTGCATAACCTAATAAATTGCTATTCTTTAGGCATAGCAATAATTATTCAATGTTTAGGTATGTGTCTAATTGATTACCATCTTTTCCTAAGCAGCATGCAAGGATTTCACATGAACCCGAAAACAGACAAAAATAACAGCAAAACTAAGTAGCACTGGAGCTCAGCCTACGGCACCAAATCTGGAATAAAGCCTGGAGTGCATAATCCATGTTCACTTCCTGAAACAGCACATTAACAGCAAGACAGCAACTTTGTGGTTTAATTGACCTACAGATGGCTGCTCTTCAAAGAATCACCATCTGTTTCCAATTCTAATTTTTCATCTCTTTCTCTGCCACCTATTTCAATTTTTGTAGACTGGGGTTTGCCTTTATCAGTATTATGTTCTGCTAAGTGGATGTAATCTATTTCTTAAATGTGTTTCTTTTACATCTTTTACAGTCTATAAATATGATCTGTCATCATACCTCACAGGACTGCAAGTCTCTATAGACAATATATTAATGACAACAATAGTTTTCCTTTTCTTCCAACAGAAAATGAGATATGTGAACTGTCACTATCACAGGGGACAACATTACAAGGGGTCTGTTATACAGAGAAAACCACCTTAAAACATAAGATGTAACTCAAGAGAAGTAATCTTTGATATCTCTGAATCTTTGAATTTCTGCAGTGTTTTGCTCGCAGCTTGCCCTGCTGCTGGGTCTATTCCTCCTTGGAAGTCTGTCGATCCACTCCCCGATGCCTTGAACCTGGGCTGCAGTTAGAACCAGGGCTGTGGAGTCGGAGTCGGTCACCATTTTGGTGGAGTCGGAGTCGGTATAAAATGGACTGACTCCGACTCCTAAAATATATAATGAATTAGTACATTTAGTTCAGTGCTGAATATATTTTTATAAGAATTTGTGAAAATGATGAAATGTCCTATAAATGTCTGTTCTATTCCTGATCTAAGGATTTAGGCTTTTAGTTGAGATGACTGTGTACTGCCCTTTATGTCCAGTGCATGTTCTCTCTGTATGATTTATGTTTCCTCTGAGATCATGTTTGGAGAGGTTAGCTGCTCTCATGGCTTCTATCTGCTGATGTAAAACACCTAGAGCCTTATGTATGAAAACTGTCTAGGTGTAGACGTTTCTTTGTTGCCCATAGCAACCAATCAGAGCTCCCCTTTCATTTCATATAGTGCTCTGAAGAAATGAAAGGGGAGCTCTGATTGGTTGCTATGGGCAACAAAAAAAGTCTTAGACCTAGACAGTTTTCATACATCAGGCCCAGAGGCGTAGCTACTGGGGGGAGAGGGGGGCAGGGGAGGCGATGCTCTGGGCCCAATACCTCTGGGGGGGCCCAGCAGGGATGGCCTTAGTACAATCAGGCGAATACAAGTGAGCGCTTCCATTATGGAGTCTGATGGGGGCACATTAAGCCGATCTGAGGTCTGATGGGAGCACATTCTGATGATCTGAGGTCTGATGGGGGCACATTCTGCTGATCTGAGGTCTGATGGTGGTACATTCTGCTGATCTGAGGTCTGATGGGGGAACATTCTGCTGATCTGAGGTCTGATGGGGGCACATTAAGCCGATCTGAGGTCTGATGGGGGCACATTAAGCCGATCTGAGGTCTGATGGGGGCACATTAAGCCGATCTGAGGTCTGATGGGGGCACAATACGCTGATCTGAGGCCTGATGGGGGCACATTAAGCCTATCTGAGGTCTGATGGGGGCAGATTAAGCCAATCTGAGGTCTGATGGGGGAACATTCTGCTGATCTGAGGTCTGATGGGGCACATTCTATTGATCTGAGGTCTGATGGGGGTACATTCTGCTGATCTGAGGTCTGATGGGGGCACATTCAGCTGATCTGAGGTCTGATGGGGGCACATTCTGCTGATCTGAGGTCTGATGGGGGCACATTCTGCTGCTCTGAGGTCTGATGGGGGCACAATACGCTGATCTGAGGTCTGATGGGGGCACAATACGCTGATCTGAGGTCTGATGGGGGCACATTAAGCCGATCTGAGGTCTGATGGGGGCAAGGGACTGTTAGTTTAGTGATGTAAAAGCTGGGGACAGATTTCCTTTAACATAGGAGTCCCCTTTTTTACTCCTATTAATCCTATATTTTACTGCATTATGTGGTAGAGTATTTAGAGTAGGGTATGTAGAAAGTCTATTGTACTGTACTTAACAGCATAGATGATCTAGCAGTTTATATAGTCATCTTGCTAATACAGTATTATAACCACAACTAGTAGTATGTGTCTGTGAAGTTGGAAACGTGTGTTTGGGAAGCCAATAAGTGGGGGGCCCACTCAAGTATGTTTTGCCCCCCCATGTGCTGAACCTCTAGCTACGCCTCTTATTAGGCCCTAAGTGAGCTGTACCCAGAGAAGCCTGATAGATTACAAACTGTTTTTGTCATGACTTATCTGTACTATTGATTTTATGCAAATTTGTTTAAAGTTATCACTTAAACATGCTCCATGTATGAGGGAGTAGGAGTCGGAGTCGGGAGTCGGAGTCGGGGTGAGGGGAAATTGAGGAGTCGGAGTCGGGGCTTTGGCTTACCGACTCCACAGCCCTGGTTAGAACCCAGCATGATCTTGCAAGATATCTCAAAACTAAGCTGTGTTCCTCTGCAAACTGCAGTAAAAGCAGAGGAAGAGACACAGCAGTAGAGCCAGTGGAGAATTGCAAAACCAAAGCTGTGTTGGAGAAGCTTCAGGTCAGTTAAAAATAAGTCTAAGAGAGATAAGTCTGCGAGGGTTCTTCAGATCTGAATTAAACCATTTGATTAGGCGCTGGTACCTGGGCTGCATCAGACTTTCTTTTGTTCTGCCCTTCTTGTCTTTCTCTGGTTCTAACCTCAAAATCTAACCAGTCTTCTTCTGATAGGGGATAACTATTAGATCAGTGGGGGTTCTACTGCTGGGAACCCCATGATCGCGAGAAGGAGGACCTTGTACCACGTGGTGCCGCAAAATGAGCTATCTCCGGAACTCCCTTAGATGTTAATGGAGGGCCTGCATGCATGTCCAACCGGCCAGTCTGTTAGTTTCAGGGTAGCTTGAAAGGGTATGGGGCACCCATTCTCATGCTCATGGGGGTCCCAGCATTAGGACCCTTACAGTTGTAATAGTTATGTGAATAGGGGATAACTTTACTGTAGTACTTTTCACGCGCCGTTTTGGTTAACAGAGTCTAAGAACTTAAACCGGTGTTCACTTTGTTTTGGATATCCTCCATGGGCAATGGCACACAACCACTGATAATTGCCTCAGAGTGCACTGCACTAACACTATACCCTAATCTGCCACTGCTACTTACAAGCCCTTTAGAGTTACTGCCATCTTGGGGCACGCATCCTGGCCAATCCCAGTTACAGCCTCCTACAGATATATATCTGAGACAACTACTGCCATCTATGATAGGACCCTATATGCAACAACTGCCATGTATGGATATACGAGGTGTGACGTCATTAGCATCTATGGACACACAATTATTACAGCTACTGTCACCTATTGTTTTACAACACATGCAGTTACTACCTTATTGGATATTGGTACAGTCATCTGAGTCCAGTGATGAACAACGTATACGGTCAAGTACGGACAGGCATGGTGTGCTGTCGCCACTGACAGCAGCAGAGGTAGATGATAGTTTTCTGGCTGGCCCAAAGACTGTTTCCAAACGTCTTGTGTTCAAGGGGTCGACTTCTGAAGTTATGCAGGCTAATGTCTTCTCCAGCAGTGGGTAGACCACATGTTCTCTGTGACGTGTGGAGACAGTTCAGAGGCTGTAAAGTGGGCAAAAAATCAAGTCCAGGAGAAGGCAGTTTAAAACTATGGCCCCATCCATTATCATGGGAAATGTACCCTCGCTTGGAAATAAGTTCGATGAGTTGCTGGCACTAATTCGGACCCAGAGGGAGTTCAAAGAATGCATCTGATGTGTTTTATGGAAGCTTGGTTAGATGGGGAGGTCCCTGATTCAAGTGTTTCGGTACCAGGGTTTCACATGGTCTGGGCTGACAGGGACATGAGGAGGAGTGGTAAGACGAAGGGTGGTCGGTAGAGATGAGCGAGCATGCTCGGCCGAGCATGCTTGGATGCAATTTTCGCGTAATAGCGTACGCATCTTCTAATCTATACGCTAATGCATACGCATCTTCTAATCTGTACACTAATGCGTAGGCATCTTATAAATTTGTACGCTAATGCGTACAAATTACAAGATGCGTACGCATTAGCGTACAGATTAGAAGATGCGTACGCTATTACGCGAAAATTGCACCCGAGCATGATCAGCCGAGCATGCTCGCTCATCTTTAGTGGTCGGGTAATACTTTACATAAACAGCAAATGGTGTAATCAGGGGCATGTGGTGGTAAAGGAACGTCATTGTTGCCTGAATAGTGAAATGTTAGCTGTCGGCCTCAGGCCTTACTATCTACCTAGACAATTTTCTCTTCTAATCGTACTAGTGGTGTATATACCACCATCAGCGAACAATGAGGCAGCTGGGGAAGTGTTGTCATTATGGCTCAGCTTCAGATCCAAACTCTCTTACTGAAATTTCCAGTGATTTTAACCGAACTATGATCTGACCTGCTTTAACTAAGTTCTATAAGTATGTCAAATGTGCAACTCGTGACAACAGCATATTGGATCTCCCCTATGCTAATGTTAAGGATACTTATTCATGCCCCTTGGGGAAATCTGACCACAACCTCATACTACTACTATCACCAATTTATCAACCAATTGGTATAAGACAACCAGCTACAATAAGGAAAATCAGACAGTGGTCTCCAGGAGCTGAGGAAGCATTACAAGAGTGCTTTGATCCTATAGACTGGGACATGCTATGTGGGACAATGGAGGAGGATGTTAACGAACTTGATTAACAAAGCTTGGTAACAAAGCTGTTGGTATGATTACTGATTGCATTAACTTTTGTACTGATATGCTGGTGCCCGAAAAAGAGATTAGGTGTGCAGCAACACTGACATTGGGTGACGAAGTAGCTGATTTCAGAGTCTCTCAAAATGATGTGAGGGGAGAATTTGGGAAACTGAAGACAGGAAAAGCAGCAGGGCCAGATGGACTCGTGCACGGGTCCTTAAAGTGTGTGCAAACCAGCTGTGTTCAGTCTTTCAGTACATGTTTAACTGGAGCCTACAATCACAGAGGGTACCGATGTTGTGGAAGACTTCCTGCCTGGTGCCGGTCCCCAAGACTACTTTCCCAAAGTCCCTAAATGACTATCATTCTGTGGCCTTAACATCGCATGTTATGAAGTCCTTGGAAAGATTAATGCTTACTTACTTGAGTCCAAGGGTGAGGCCTTTTGCTGAGCCCCAGCAGTTGGCTTATCAGCATGAAGTAGGGGTGGACGATGCTGTTATGTTTTTGTTACATACAGTACATTCATTTTTGGACAATGACGAAAGCACTGTGCGTGCAATGTTCTTAATACCTTACAGCCACTCTTACTACACAAGAAGATGACCGATATGAAGGTCGCTTAGAGAATGATAAATTAGATAATTGACTACCTATCAGACAGGCCGCAGTTTGTACAAATGGGGGCAACAGTATCTGGCAGATTATTAGTGCCCCTCAGGGAACTGGGCTGTAGCCCTTTCTTTTCACATTGTATACTGCAGGTTTTCGGTATAAATCTGATTTTTGCCAACTCCAAAAATTCTGGGATGGCTCTCTGGTAGTCGGATGTATTATGGGGAGGCAAAGGTGAGGAGGAATATAGGAAGCTGGTGATGAATTTTGTGGAGTGGTGCCAGGCTAACTATGTACAGTTGGTGGTGAGTTATAGCAGGAGAAAGATCGAGTATTTACCTGTCACTATTGCAGGTCAGGAAGTGGAGCAGGTTGAGAGTTACAAATATTTGGGGGTCCACTTGGACAGCAAACTAGACTGAAGGGGCAATACGGAAAGAGTTTACAAAAAGGGGGGTGAGCAGATTGTTTTTCCTACGGAAACTAAGGTCATTTAATGTGTGCAGAAATGTACTACCAGTCTGTAGCAGCAAGTGCCATCTTTTTTGCAGTCAAAAGCTGAGAAAATAGTGTGCGGGTGGCTGACACTAATAAGCTCAACAGGTTTATCAGGAAAGCAAGCTCGTTTGTTGGTTGCCATCTAGACACTTTTGAGGAGGTAGTGGAGGAAAGAATTCAAAAGAAGTGTATGGTGATTATAAATAATAATAAACACCCATTATATGAGCTGTTTATGGGGCAGAGGAGCACCTTCAGTAACCGTCTAATCCTACCGAAAAAGAAAGGTACAGGAAATTGTTTGTGCCAACTGCTATAGGAATGTATAATAACTACCTAAGTGTGAAATCCTTCAACTGACTGTGTTGTATTATTGTTGTACCAATGGTGTATTGTACTAGCCTGTCATGAATAGTAATGTATAGGATTAAACTGTCATTTGTGTACTGTGACCCATGTCTATGTTGTCCGGCAGTGATACTGAAATTTCTCTCGGGATCAATAGACTGTATCGTATCGTCGTATCCAGAGGCGTAGCTACCAGGGGGGCAGGGGGGGCGACGGCTCCGGGCCCAGTGACTCAGGGGGGGCCCAGCAAGGATGACTATCAGGCAAATACAAATGAGCGCTTCCATTATTATCCCCCATCAGACCTCAGATCAGCCCACCCAGCCACCTAAGATTAAAATAAAAAACCTTTCTTACCTGTCCCGCGCTGCGGCTGCCCTCCGGTCCGGATCTGAGGTCTGATGGGGGCACAGTAGGCTGATGTGAGGTCTGATGGGGCACAATACGCTGATGTGAGGTCTGATGGGGCACAGTACAGTCATGGCCAAAAGTTTTGAGAATGACACAAATATTATATTTTCACATGATCTGCTGCCCTCTGGTTTTTATGTGTGTTTGTCAGATGTTTTTATCACATACAGAAATATAATTGCAATCATATTATGAGTAACAAAAGCTTATATTGACAGTTAGAATGAGTTAATGCAGCAAGTCAATATTTGCAGTGTTGACCCTTCTTCTTCAGGACCTCTGCAATTCTCCCTGGCATGCTCTCAATCAACTTCTGGACCAAATCCTGACTGATAGCAGTCCATTCTTGCACAATCAATGCTTGCATTTTGTCAGAATTTGTAGGTTTTTGTTTGTCCACCCGTCTCTTGATGATTGACCACAAGTTCTCAATGGGATTAAGATCTGGGGAGTTTCCAGGCCATGGACCCAAAATCTCTATGTTTTGTTCCCTGAGCCATTTAGTTATCACCTTTGCTTTATGGCAAGGTGCTCCATCATGCTGGAAAAGGCATTGTTGATCGCCAAACTGCTCTTGGACGGTTGGGAGAAGTTGTTCTCGGAGGACATTCTGGTACCATTCTTTATTCATGGCTGTGTTTTTAGGCAAGACTGTGAGAGAGCCGATTCCCTTGGCTGAAAAGGAACCCCACACATGAATGGTTTCAGGATGCTTTACAGTTGGCATGAGACAAGACTGGTGGTAGCGCTCACCTCGTCTTCTCCGAATAAGCTGTTTTCCAGATGTCCCAAACAATCGAAAAGGGGATTCATCAGAGAAAATGACTTTACCCCAGTCCTCAGCAGTCCACTCCCTGTACCTTTTGCAGAATATCAGTCTGTCCCTGATGTTTTTTCTGGAGTGAAGTGGCTTCTTTGCTGCCCTCCTTGAGACCAGGCCTTGCTCCAAGAGTCTCCGCCTCACAGTGCATGCAGATGCACTCACACCTGCCTGCTGCCATTCCTGAGCAAGCTCTGCACTGCTGGTAGCCCGATCCCGCAGCTGAAACACTTTTAAGAGATATTCCTGGCGCTTGCTGGTCTTTCTTGGGCGCCCTGGAGCCTTTTTGGCAACAATGGAACCTCTCTCATTGAAGTTCTTGATGATGCGATAGATTGTTGACTGAGGTGCAATCTTTCTAGCTGCGATACTCTTCCCTGTTAGGCCATTTTTGTGCAGTGCAATGATGACTGCACGTGTTTCTTTAGAGATAACCATGGTTAACAGAAGAGAAACAATGATGCCAAGAACCAGCCTCCTTTTAAAGTGTCCAGTGGTGTCATTCTTACTTAATCATGACAGATTGATCTCCAGCCCTGTCCTCATCAACACCCACACCTGTGTTAATGGAGCAATCACTGAAACGATGTTAGCTGGTCCTTTTAAGGCAGGGCTGCAATGATGTTGAAATGTGTTTTGGGGGATAAAGTTAATTTTCTAGGCAAATATTGACTTTGCAAGTAATTGCTGTTAAGCTGATCACTCTTTATAACATTCTGGAGTATATGCAAATTGCCATTATAAAAACTGAAGCAGTAGACTTTGTAAAAATTAATATTTGTATCATTCTCAAAACTTTTGGCCATGACTGTAGGCTGATGTGAGGTCTGATGGGGGCACAATACGCTGATCTGAGGTCTGATGGGGGCACAATACGCTGATCTGAGCTCTGATGGGGCACAATACGTTGATCTGAGGTCTGATGGGGGCACATTCTGCTGATCTGAGGTCTGATGGGGGCACAATACACTGATCTGAGGTCTGATGGGGCACAATACGCTGATCTGAGGTCTCATGGGGCACAATACGCTGATCTGAGGTCTGATGGGGGCACAATACGCTGATCTGAGGTCTGATGGGGGCACATTCTGCTGATCTGAGGTCTGATGGGGGCACAATACGCTGATCTGAGGTCTGATGGGGGTATAATACGCTGATCTGAGGTCTGATGGGGCACAGTAGGCTGATGTGAGGTCTGATGGGGGCACATTCTGCTGATCTGAGGTCTGATGGGGCCACAATATGCTGATCTGAGGTCTGATGGGGCACAATACGCTGATGTGAGGTCTGATGGGGGCACAGTAGGCTGATCTGAGGTCTGATGGGGGCACAGTAGGCTGATCTGAGGTCTGATGGGGGCACAGTAGGCTGATCTGAGGTCTGATGGGGGCACAGTAGGCTGATGTGAGGACTAATGGGGGCACATTCTGCTGATCTGAGGTCTGATGGGGGTACAATACGCTGATCTGAGGTCTGATGGGGCACAATACGCTGATCTGAGGTCTGATGGGGCACAGTAGGCTGATGTGAGGTCTGATGGGGGCACATTCTGCTGATCTGAGGTCTGATGGGGGCACAATATGCTGATCTTAGGTCTGATGGGGGCACAGTAGGCTGATCTGAGGTCTGATGGGGGCACAGTAGGCTGATCTGAGGTCTGATGGGGGCACATTCTGCTGATCTGAGGTCTGATGGGGGCACAGTAGGCTGTTGTGAGGTCTGATGGGGGCACATTCTGCTGATCTGAGGTCTGATGGGGGCACAGTAGGTTGATGTGAGGACTGATGGGGCACAATACGTTGATCTGAGGTCTGATGGGGCACAATACGCTGATCTGAGGTCTGATGGGGCACAGTAGGCGGATGTGAGGTCTGATAGGGGCACATTCTGCTGATCTGAGGTCTGATGGGGGCACAGTACGCTGATCTGAGGTCTGATGGGGCACAATATGCTGATCTGAGGTCTGATGGAAGCACAATATGCTGATCTGAGGTCTGATGGGGGCACATTAAGCTTATCTGAGGTCTGAGGGGGGCAGGGGACTGTTAGTTTAGTGATGTAAAAACTGGGGACAGGTTTCCTTTAACATAGGAGTCCCCTTGTTTTTTACTCCTATTACTCCTATATTTTACTGCATTATATGGTAGAGTATTTACACTAGGGTATGTAGAAAGTCTATTGTACTGTACTTAACAGCATAGATAATCTAGCAGTTTATACAGTCATCTTTCTAATACAATATTATAACCACAACTAGTAGTATGTGTCTGTGAAGTTGGAAACTAAGTGGGGGGCCCACTCAAGTATGTTTCGCCCCCTCTGTGCTGAACCTCTAGCTACGCCTCTGGTCGTATCGTATCCTTAGGTGAAATTCAGTCTATCATTCATCTATTATTTTTCTATACAAGTTGCTCTTTAAATATTGTGCATACAGAATGTGTTCTTCATTACCTTTGCTCTTGGCTTAACATACCTTCGAGATGTGAGATACAAGATTACCAGCTTTTTAAGAAAAAAATGATTTTTATATATGTGCCACCCTATAAGTCATAAGATCAGAAACCAACAAGCATCCCAATATTTTCTGCACTCCTTTTTTGTGAGATTATTTTTCTAATAAAATGAATTTAGGTTCCACACGAGGGAGCTGGAGACCTTTCCTGCACAAGTCATTACTACTTTAATGGTAGTATTGAAATATAACTGCAATTTGTAAGCTGTGTTCTTATTTTTATACCAAAATTGAAAATGAAAACAGCAGAACTGAAAAAGTATAGTAAATGGAAAAGATAAAAATCTGAAAATAAGACATTTGTTTTCACCCTGTATTATCGGGTATGCATAAATACATTATGAAGTTCCATTGTTCTTGATGTTTAATCTCAATTATAATTTTACTTTTGCATTCAATCAATGTATTTTTGTAGACTATGAGGCACATTTATTAAGTTTTAGAAGCCGGTCTTAATAAAGGCCCATAGCTGGTGGAAGGTATGCACATTCATCAAACATATGTGTTAAATAACCATACAATGACATATGTTTATGTACGTTTTTTACTGTATGACCAAATGTATCTGCTTGACGTACGGCAAAAATTAGATGTGAACGTGCCTTAAAGGGAACCTGTCATCTCCAAAACACCCCGTGAACTAGAGTAAGCGGTGTATAGTGTAAGTGACGTTGAGTCCGGTTATGTAATTTTTATCTTCATGCTCACTTCCATTCTGATGTTGTGCTCCCACAAACCTGCAGCAAAATGCAGTCACTGGACTCCAGTGCTCACTCACATAATGGAGACGACTCAAAGAAGAGTCCAGTAAGTGCATTTTACTGCTGTTTTGTGGGAGCACAGCGTCAGAATGGAAGTGAGTATGAAGATAAAACGTTCATATTCGGATTCAGCATCACTTAGGCTACTTTCACACTAGCGTTTTAAAATTCAGTTATTGAGTTCCGTCATAGGGGCTCAATACCGGAATAAAACGCTTCGGTTTTGTCCCCATTCATTGTCAATGGGGACAAAACTGAACTGAAGACAACGGAATGCTCCTGAAAGCATTCCGTTCCGTCTTCAGACCGGAGAACAAACCGCAGCATGCTGCAGTTTGCTCTCCGGTCCAGGCATCCGCACCAAGACGGATCCGGAATGACCCCCAATGCAAGTCAATGGGGGTGGATCCGTCTGGTGTGACCACAATGGTAACCAGATCCGCCCTCCATTGACTTTCAATGGAGTTCATGACGGATCCGGCTACACATACACACATACAGACATAGATATACACATAAACATAAACATACACAGACATATACACATACAAATACACATACATACTTACATGCACCCCGGCAGGTCTTCAGAGCGTCGGAGGGACAGGACGGCGCGCACAGGTGACGATTCCACCAGGCGCCCAGCAGAGGGCGCTGTGGGGAATCGTCACCTGTGCGAGCCGTCCTGTCCCTCCGACGCTCTGAAGACCTGCCGGGAGCATGTAAGTATGTATGTGTATTTGTCTGTGTATATGTGTGTGTATGTTTATGTTTATGTGTATGTATGTACTGTGTGACATGTGTGGGGCCGGAGCGCGGTTCCGGCTCCACACATGTCACTGCGTCAGGCCTGATCCGGCAGCACCCTTCACCTGCCGGATCAGGCCTGCCGCTAGTGTGAAAGTAGCCTTACACTATACAACACTTACTCTAGTTCAGGGGGTGTTTCAGAGATGACAGGTTCTCTTTAACTATAACATTTGCCGATTTGACATTTTTGGTTGTTTCAACGCCCCCAAAAAATTAAATAAAAAGTTATCAAAAAGATATGTGCATCATAAAAATGGTATCATTGAAATATACAGATCACCTGCAAAAAATAACCCTAACACAGCTCTGTAGACTTAAATATAAAAATTTATAGGGGTCAGAGTATGGCAATGCAAAGAAAAAAAATGTATTTTTTAATTTTAAAAAAGTAATAAAACACAAGAAAAAGGTGGTATCCCTGTAACCATACTGACCTACAGAATTAAGATGATGTGGCATCTTTACCGCATAATGAACACCATAATGAACACCAAAAAAAAAAGAAACCCATAAAACTTGCTTTTTTCCAATTCTACCACATTAGAAAGTACAACTTTTCCTGCAAAAAACAAGCCCCCACATGTCTATGGGAATAAAAAAAATTTAAAAAAGTTATGGCTTGCCGGAAGCCAGGGAGTAAACAGCGGAAAAAATAAATTAAAAAAAAAGGAAAATCTCTGTGCCAGGAAGGGTTTAAAATCTGAATAACCCCTTTATGCCATCCCCTGCTAGCAAGAACCGAAATATTATAAATATTATAAATATTATAGCACTTAAATATTATAGCACTTAATCTAAGTATAGAGATTGTTGTGAAAATATTCAGGTGACTATATAAAATTACCTGACACCCTTCCTCTTGATGAATGTGCATCTCAGAATAAACGTGTGAATGTGGTCCTAAGTGCATTAGTCAGAGCAGAACAACATGATGCTTACTGCATCCTTCATTTAATATTCTCAAGTCTGTGCTTCTAACATCAAACCAAAATCATTTACATAGTATAGCCAAGGTCTTAAATAGAATAGAATTTGCCTTTTAAATCTTTCTTAATGCCTGTATTTTCTTCTACACTTAATTCTATTAACCATCGCACCACTGTTAATTGGGATGCAATGGGTTCTTGTGATTAGCATCTTCATTATCCTTGGTAGTGCTGCTTCAATCTTATAACCCTAAAACAGTTATCCCATGAAAATTATTACTATGTAATTAATAGGGCATTTCTAGTGAAGTATTATTACAGTGTGTAATAAAAATGTTAAAGGCCATGTACACCTGTGGGCCCATATTTTTATTATTTTTTGTACTCATTCTGAGCTAAAATCATTTTTTTTAAATTGGACTTTATTACAAATATGGAGCCTTTTTTCTGTACAGGGCTGAGATGCTCTAATACAGGGATCTGAATTTTCTCTCTCTTCCTTCAGCCAGCTAATCTAACAGGCTCCTTATCTCTGCTCTCTGACGTTATAAACACTCATTTTAGCTCAGTCCTTATCTTACTGATAAGAATGTTGCTTAAGGCTCCATTCACACGTCCTGTTTTTCTTTCCTGATTCGATCCTGACTTTTTCAGGACCCATTGAAATGAATGGATCCAGATCAGGATCGAATCAGGAAAGAAAAACAGGACATGTGAATGGAGCCTAAATAAGTGTTTATGACCTCTCAGTAGTTTAGAGATAAGGTTTATTAGATGACTAGCACAAAGTACCAGTAACACTGAAAATACCAGTTAGAAAAACAGTTCATATTTTGAATAAAGGCCAATTGAAAATATGATTTTTAGCCAAAAAACAAGTAAAATGCAATCATAAATAAAAATTGCCTCTTAAGGATTACATTACATTTTTATCTTCTGGTATCACCCCCTGCTGTCTCTTCTGCAGCTGAAATTGTTGTCCACCATCTGAATTCAGTCGTGGATCTACATCTGCAATAGCTTCCCTACATCCTTCCTCCACGCAGTGCCGGCATAGTGATATTAGTGAAGCAGCCCTTTTCGTTCATTTATTACTACGTCATAGAAATATATAGGTACATCTCTAATTGAGGAAGATATTGAGGGAGTATATCATAGTACTATTTATGAGCGGGGTCGTGTGTAGAAGAAAGACTGGAGAACTGATCTTTGGAAACTAATGAGAGAGAAGATTTCACTGGACAGCAACATTTATTATAACTGATATACCGTAGGTAAAATAACGTTGTGCATTGCTCCAGAGGCAACAGAAATATATCTTTATATTGTGAGGGTTAATGGAATTGCAAACAAGAACAATAAAGACAAAAATATGAAATAACAATAAAGATAAAAAAATGAAATAAATTAATTAACAATGTCACCAGATACAGAGAGAGAGAGAGACACAAATGATTTTCTAATGAGGGAACGTGATGAAATATGCTGCAGAGTTTAAAGGGGTTGTGTCACTTCAGTAAATGGCATTTATCATGTAGAGAAAGTTAATACAAGCCACTGACTAATATATTTTTATTATCCATATTGCTTCCTTTGCTGACTGGATTCATTTTTCTATCATATTATATACTGCTCGTATCCATAGTTACACCTACCCTTCAATCCTTCAGTAGTGGTCGTGCTTGCACACTGTAGGACTATCTATCTGTCTATTTATCTAAATTGTAGAAAAAGGAAGGCAGCACTCCGGTCTAACTGAAGGATTTTTGCACCCTAACTGAATGTGCTGCTCTTTTGCTTATTGTCTATCTATCTATCTATCTATCTATCTATCTATCTATCTATCATCTATATATCTATCTTTTCTGTATATTTGTCTGGTCATCTATCTAAATATGCATCTTATATCTATCTTCTATTTATCTACCCATACAGTGTTGGACTGGGCTGTCTAGAGCCCTCCAGTTAAATTTATTTTGGGGCCCACCGTACAGATACATCCAAATATGTCCTTGTCACACAGCTGCAGACAGTAGCAAGATGCAACAAGATGATTGATTATGGGATCCCTGCAGTGACTTTGAAAAAGTGGGTCCATGGTAAAAGAGGACAATGTCTGGGGTGCCGTTGTGCCTAGGAGTCCTCTACACCACCTGATGCATCTATAATAATAAACTGGGGAGTCTCTTAAATATTTTACCCAGTTTATATATCTTATATATATTAATATATCTATCTCATATCTATCTATCTATCTACCTATCTATCTATCTACGAAGCCCATTTTTTGTAAGTAGTGGGTGCAATGACAGGGAGCTGCGATAGCGCCGACCCCGTCATTGTACCCCTAAGATGCCGTGTTCATACATGATCACGGCATCTGAGTGCAAAAAAAGTGTAAAATTAACATTAAAAAAAATAATATCATACTTACCTCCTCCATTTGCTCGTGACGGGCCAGCTGCCGCCATCTTACAAATTAAGATTTAAGCCAGAAAATTGCACAAAAAGTGTCCTGAAAGCCATAGGTTACTCCTGCATCAGTGGTTTGGCAACAATGCTATAATAAATGTAAAAATAATTCTGCCGATGTATAACACAGTTAAAATAAAATGTATGATGTTGCTCCACAATAGTCCAACTGTATTGATTTGCCCAGATCAATTTATAAGCTAGCTGCTGAAAAGATGACAATGACTGATCTTTTAAGTTTCAGATGTTCAAGTTATGGATTATGACAAATGAGCTGGACTGTGAACATCAGTGATCTTCACATGAGTCACATCACACAGTGTCAGTCCAAACAAGTGCTATCTTTAATTCAACACTGTACCTGTGGTTAACAAATGCATTGAGGAATTTTGGAACCCTATATGGATAGAAATCTTAATTAAAGAAGCTCTAACTCAGCTAAAAAAAATGACAAAAATAAAATAATACAATGAAAAAATAATAAAATAAAAATAGGTGATACAAGTAACCTTGTGTCTTAATAGCACACTAGGAAGCAGAACTACTGCTGGCAACGTTCATCTAACTACAAGTACATAGAAGAGGTCCCTTAATATATTTTGCACTAACATATCATAGAATTGTGAGAGATAACAAACTGTAGGGTGTACAGGTAGTTTTGTGGTGTTTGATACCCTGCACTGCCCCCGATCACCTATTTTAAGAGCACAAGACACTACGTTTAATGTTGTGACCTGCTCACAAAACAAAAAATGACAGTGCAACACTTTGTATAGTGGCTGTACCTGGTATTGCAGCCCATTCAGATAAATGGGACTGAGCTGCAAGTAGGCCATGTGACCATTGAAAGTGAAATCACTGGCCTAAGAAGAGGCTGGAGCACTCACCTGAGGGCTGAAGACTTTTAAAACAGCTAATCCGTGGGCGCACAGCAAGTTGGACACCCAAGAACCACATTTACATTTTCATTGATCATGCGCATCACACACCTTACAGATAAAAACATTATTAGAACCCTAATGTCAACATCTGTAAGATAATACTTGGGTTTATGGTGCATTTTGGAGCTGACTGGAGCTGACAGGTTCCCTTTGATGTCACCGTCTAAAAGTGATTTTTGTGCTTTTCGATATATCTAAAAGTAGTGGTCTGTTAAACATATATAGCGCTCCATTGGTTCTCTACTGATCTTTTATGCAAGCTGTGAAGAGACCAAACATGAACATTATGGGTCAGCAGCTATAAACAGCTGGTGGAGAGGTCCCTGGCAGAAGGGACCTTATTAATAACGCATGGAGAGCATTTTGAACTTGAGGGGGTGTAAAGCCCCTGTAGTCTGCTGGACTAGTAGTTTTCTTAATGCCTCCTGTTCAAATTAGTACAAATGGATCCTAGGAGAAGCTACCTCAGGTAAAATACAAAAGCAAGCTACAGGCAAGCCATGAAGTGTTGATTTGATTAGATTTTAGCTGGCAACAACTATGAAAGTCTGGCTTATGAAGCAGAAACGGGCCCTGAGTAGAGCCAGGAGCTGCCAAGCAATAATTGAATAACCAATGTTGCTTACTTTTCATTTTGCTTTGTATAAAAGTTATTAAATTCAGACTCTGAGATTGGAAATGACAAAATGTTTAGTTAATGTGAGCTCATGTCTGGGGTTTCTGCTTCCTTTGTCTTCTCCATCTGGTGGTACAGAATGTTGACTCTATCTCAGCTCATTGCCAGCTCTTCTGTCTGAAACTGCCCATTCACTTTAATGTGTCCTACATTATCAAGCAGTTTTAGAAAGTTAGAAGCAATCTGCATTGGGACTGTGCAGTCATAAACCAGAATAAGCAATACCAGGGATACGTGCATATGACTATATGATATTGGCATCAGAAGTAAGCCGATACAGTTGCATTTTCTGGATCAGCACCTGCCTGTGACACATAAAATTCAATCTATGCTAGTGCAATGAAAGACGGCAGGATTAATTTCCCAATGGAGTCCATTGCAGTTCTTTTAGGATTGAAGTAAAGTGTGAATATCTAAGCATTTCATAATTATTGTGTTTTCTCAGTGGACAAGCTCCTTAGAAATTATACATCAAAGGCACACATTTGAGGTTAATATAGAAATATGTGATTAATATGCTTTTCCTTTGGCTGTGTGTCGGCTTGCTCAAGTCTGTGCCAAAGGTAATTAAACAATGGTTCAAATGGCAGACTGTAGGGCTTTGAAGATATCTGTGGGAAATGGGCTGCATAGCTGTTCCTTACTGCTGTAACTTATTAGAAGTGACATTGCTAAACAAGCTCATCTTTCTGGTCCAGTGGGCCGATTTAGACACTCACATTTGTCACCCAATGCTTGCATAAGGGCTCGCTCTACTGTATATCTTCATCCATCAAGGATTCAAGTAAATTCTGTAAAATATGGCTAACCATTTTAAATCATCATTAAACTGACTCAAAAGCTCAGAAATGTACTTGGAACCACTAGATAGATAGATAGATAGATAGATAGATAGATAGATAGATAGATAGAAGGTTGATACATAGATAAATAAAAGTTGCAGCACTCCAGCGAAAATCCAGTGAACAAGTGAATGTTCTATACCGATATGGGCTAATAAACCATCACTTTTTTCGCTGGAGTGATAGAACTTTTTTCATATATTTGGAGTATCTACAACTTTGGATCAAGCTGTCATTGCTGGCACCCACTACATATTGGTATAGAATGCTGCTTGTATAGAAGAGTAAAACGTCAAAGTACTGGTACAAAGCAATCGATTCCCCCCATTACGTGTAGTCAGTCGATCATGGGTTCCAAAGGTTGGGAATAAAACTGGTAAATAACATTTGCAAACTTTGCTTTGATTTCTGTTTTTCGTCTGGACTATGGGTTGGATAGTTAAGCTCCATGAAGCCGCATTGCCTGATAGCAGCATATGATTTGCGAGATCTGTGAGCTGGCACATTGTTGTGATTGTCTTTGCCTCACGTAATGCCTTCATTGTTGAAGCATAGGTGTCTTTAGTAATTGTTGTCTTGTGTGGCATGAATTCTAGTAATAAAACATCTTTGATCTTTGTAGCTGACTATTGCACATGAAATTTCAACATTCCTGTTGAAGGTGCTTCGACATGTTGCCTTGAACGGGGTCATCTTCAATTGATTCCCTACCCCCAAAACTTTATATGGTAGTAGGACGATGCATCATTACCCTATACAGCAATCATTCTTTCATGGATTTCTTTAGGCTTTTTTTCTTCCTTTGTAAGGAAGGAACAGCAATGTACTGCACTTGCTATCCTGTCACTTCCAGTGCTTTCATCAGACTGAACTGCTACTGGTGTGTTGCATGTTCAGACATGTCTCAACCTGCACAGACAAGCTCAGCTCCCCAACACTGACAGAACATGCTGGGGTGGATAACTTATTGAACACCGCTAATAGATAGATAGATAAATAGATAGATAGATAGATAGATAGATAGATAGATAATCTATCTAAATCTATCTGGTGAATTCTGACACTGTTCTTTCAATTCACTGACACACTTGCAGTTTAGCCCTTTTGAATGCAGCTAAACTTCAAGCAGACATCAGCCACGGTGTCTAGCGGCATCTATCTTGACATTTCACTAAAAATGGTGTGGTCATGGATATGTCCTTTCTTGGTGCAGTCGTGGCTTTAAACCACCTGCTGCACACATGACAATGCAGCCTCCTATTGAAAGCAATGGGAGTCAATTTCCATGTGGCCGCCGCCAGCTTTTTAGAAAAAAATCCACGTCAACATTCCAGCATGAAAACACATTGTGTGAACAGGCCTCTAGAAAGTTTATTACTACTACTACTACTTATTTTAAGATGCCCTTATATTATTCAAGTAGAGCTTCTGGATTACTGTTGGTCTCCATCCACAGTTACTATCATCCATTCATTCAGTGGATTCTACTATAAAGAAGATGAGCATCTTCTACACCGTTCTGTATATTAATATCGGCCGAACCCCAGATTTTATCAGATCTAATGTATATGGTGGCCTCCCATTTCTTCCCTGATGGCAGATGTTGAGGGAGATAAGGATCCTTTTGCTCTTGGGCAGATAAGGCACTGCCAGAGGTGTCTGGCAGTGACTTTTTCTCTTCTCCCCATTCAGGACACATGCACACTTGACCATGCAGAGCATGCATATGCTGTATATGGAGAAGCTGATCAGCTGAGTAAGAACTATCTAATGTGTATGATGAACTTAGGTGAGCTAGTATTGTTGTTGTATAGACAATTGGCTGATATATTGTTATGTAACAATTACATATGATCGATGTGTTACATGGGCTTGTTAACTAAAGGGTGAATATATATATATAAACAAATAGCAAATCGTGGATGTGAATGATACACGTGGATACAAATTTAATTCCAGTGATTATTGGACACAGAAAAGAAGTAAACTGAACCAAGGTTTTACAACATAGTGTGATTACCATGTGCCAGAAATGTAAGATCATTTTCAAATATTCCCTTTTTTTCTGATGCAAAATGGATGACTTATTGCTAAGGGCTAATGACAAATGCAATGTTTAATGTCTTGCACCAATGCTTAATGTAGGTCATGTATGCATGCTGGAGCACTATGAATCACTATGTGAACCCGTGCATTAAGGTCTGCCCTTAGCAGATTGCCATTGACAGGTAAATTACTGTGCTGTAAATCTTTTATTTTGTATTCTATGTAGACTGAAATTACATGGCAAATAGTTCTCTTAATTATGGCTAAAGGATGGAATAAACCCACTACTCAGTGGTGTACAGAAGTAGAGAAGGGAGGACCCAATAGCAATGATCAAACCAGCCCCCCCCTCCATACACACACACAGGCTTAAACCCTTTTCAATGACCCTTGGACTATTTTTCCACTGCCTCATTTGCTAAAAGTTGATCCTTTAGAGGGGAGAGTCCTGACCAAGTTTTCACCCCAGTAGAAGAGGGGATGATCCCATCTGGGAACCCCTCTTGCCCTGGGCCCCATAGCAGTCGCATGGTCTGCCACTATGGTAGTTACGCCCCTGCCACTACTGAAAATAGTATTTGATTATTCACTGGTTATGCTCGGCAGTAGCAAACCTTAAGTAGGATTATGAAATTTTGTAACTGAATGTTCTTTCTACTGTAAAATTGCATAATTGTATAATTCTGTAGTCTACGTGCTACATAAAAGTGTCTCAAAACTTAAAAGCTAAGGACACCTTCACTTCAATTTTTATTGAACTGCATAAATAACATTAATATAGTTCATGTTATATAAAAATTATCAACCATTTGTTTTCTGTGTCCACATGTCTTCACATACATTAAAGGGAACCTGTCACGTCAGAAACACATTTCAAACGGAGAGCATTACCTTATAGTTGCCCCCAGTCTTTTCCTAATGATGGGTTTGAGGTGTTAAACGGAGGCTCATTTGGTGAAAAAAACGATCTTTTAAGCGCCATCAGCGCTGTCTTTCAGGTCCCTTTCAAGTCAAGGGGGCAGTGGCTTCCTTGCTTGAAGTCAAGGTAAGCACGCCCCCTCTCTGGTGATTGACAGGATGCAGCGCTCCCATGTCCTGGCCGCTCGGCTTTAGCGGCGCACTGCGCATGCGCAAGCCAGTGCGAGCGGGAGCGCTCGCTATTCTTTTAGCTTCCTGCTGCGCTGAAGCCGGGCGGGCAGCGGCCAGGACATGGGAGCGCTGGATCCTGTCAATCACCAGAGAGGGGGCGTGCTTACCTTGACTTCAAGCAAGGAAGCCACTGCCCCCTTGACTTGAAAGGGACCTGAAAGACAGCGCTGATGGCGCTTAAAAGATCGTTTTTTTCACCAAATGAGCCTCCGTTTAACACCTCAAACCCATCATTAGGAAAAGACTGGGGGCAACTATAAGGTAATGCTCTCCGTTTGAAATGTGTTTCTGACGTGACAGGTTCCCTTTAAAGGCTGCTCAGTCTTGTTCAGTGTGAAGTTTATTAGGCGTGCGGTCTGATGGCTCACTGTGTAGCTTTTATCTCTTCTCTTCTGTCTCTGATCCTTTAAAGACAACCTGTCACCATTAAGTGCAGCACAATCCGCAGGCAGCATGTTATAGAGCAGGAGGAGCTGAGTACTTTGTTATATAGTTTTGTGGAGAAAGATTCAGTATAAATTGTAATTTGTACATGTATATCTCTGTTTTCTCTGATTACAGTTGTACACAGGGGATGTGTTATCAGCGGCTGATAGCATTCGCCTTATACAAACATCAGTGACTGACAGCTATCTATGTATACACACTTATACACAGAGAATGCTATCATTCACTGATAACACCTCCTCTGTGTACAGCTATCAGTGACTAACAGCTATCTCTGTATATAGACTTATACACAGAGAATGCTATCAATCAGTAACGGCACTTTCCCTGTGTACAACTATCAGTGACTGACAGCTATCTATGTATACACACTTACTTAGAGAATGCTATCAATCACTGATGACAACTCCCCTGTATACAACTATCAGTGACTGACAGTTATCTACAGGCTCGGACTGGCCCACGGGGAAATAGGGGAATCCCCAAGTGGGCCCATGAGAAAGATGGGCCTCTGTCCACCAGGACAGCATCTCAAATAACTTATATACATATAAAAAAATGGATAGACTATCCAGTTTATTATTATCAATGCATCAGAAAGTTAAGATGGCCTTTAGGAATACAGGCAGGCCAGCCAGTATCCTCTCTTTTCTGGGACCCACCTTTTGAAGTTGTTGCAGAGACCCCTGTAATCAATCATCTTCTATCGTTTTGTTGCTGTCTTCCTCTGTGTAAGCAGGTAATATTTGCATTTCGTTGTATTGTGGGCCCCCAGAATTAATTTTATTGGTGGGCCCTAGGCATCCCAGTCCGACACTGAGTAAAAGTGACATTAGGTTTGTGGTTGCAAATATTATAAAAATATATGTAGTGATATCTTCTTGTGTTCAGTATGGATTTGCTGTGTAGGTTTATGAGATATGGAAACTCATCTACTTACAATTCTTTCTTCATCTTCCTTATGATCGCGTCTCCTGTTCTTCCTGGGAAGCTCTAAACGTCTCATTATATTATATATATATATATATAGTGAATCGGGACCTTGTAATTAGACTTGCACGCAGCGTCAGGTCATAGTGCGCACCGGCCAGGGAAGACAGTGGAGCGCCGGACCGGAGGGCAGCCGCAGCGCGGGACAGGTAAGAAAGGTTTTTTATTTTAATCTTATCTGGCTGAGTGGGCTGATCTGAGGTCTGATGGGGGCACAATACGCTGATCTGAGGTCTGATGGGACACAATACGCTGATCTGAGGTCTGATGGGGGCACAATACGCTGATCTGAGGTCTGATGGGGGCACAGTAGGGTGATGTGAGATGTGAGGACTGATGGGGGCACATTCTGCTGATCTGAGGTCTGATGGGGGCACAGTAGGGTGATGTGAAGTCTGACGGGGGCACAATACGCTGATCTGAGGTCTGATGGGGCACAATACGCTGATCTGAGGTCTGATGGGGGCACAATACGCTGATCTGAGGTCTGATGCGGGCACAGTAGGGTGATGTGAGGACTGATGGGGGCACATTCTGCTGATCTGAGGTCTGATGGGGGTACAATACGCTGATCTGAGGTCTGATGGGGCACAATACGCTGATCTGAGGTCTGATGGGGCACAGTAGGCTGATGTGAGGTCTGATGGGGGCACAAAACGCTGATCTGAGGTCTGATGGGGGCACAATACACTGATCTGAGGTCTGATGGGGGCACAATATGCTGATCTGAGGTCTGATGGGGGCACATTCTGCTGATCTGAGGTCTGATGGGGGCACAATACGCTGATCTGAGGTCTGATGGGGGCACAGTAGGGTGATGTGAGGTCTGATGGGGGCCCAATATGCTGATCTGAGGTCTGATGGAGGCACAATACGCTGATCTGAGGTCTGATGGGGGCACAGTAGGGTGATGTGAGGTCTGATGGGGGCCCAATATGCTGATCTGAGGTCTGATGGAGGCACAATACGCTGATCTGAGGTCTGATGGGGGCACAGTAGGGTGATGTGAGGACTAATGGGGGCACATTCTGCTGATCTGAGGTCTGATGGGGGTACAATACGCTGATCTGAGGTCTGATGGGGCACAGTAGGCTGATGTGAGGTCTGATGGGGGCACAATATGCTGATCTGAGGTTTGATGGGGCACAATACACTGATCTGAGGTCTGATGGGGCACAGTAGGCTGATGTGAGGACTAATGGGGGCACATTCTGCTGATCTGAGGTCTGATGGGGGTACAATACGCTGATCTGAGGTCTGATGGGGCACAATACGCTGATCTGAGGTCTGATGGGGGCACAGTAGGCTGATGTGAGGACTAATGGGGGCACATTCTGCTGATCTGAGGTCTGATGGGGCACAATACGTTGATCTGAGGTCTGATGGGGCACAATACGCTGATCTGAGGTCTGATGGGGCACAGTAGGCGGATGTGAGGTCTGATAGGGGCACATTCTGCTGATCTGAGGTCTGATGGGGGCACAGTACGCTGATCTGAGGTCTGATGGGGCACAATACACTGATCTGAGGTCTGATGGAGGCACAATACGCTGATCTGAGGTCTGATGGGGGCACATTCTGATGATCTGAGGTCTGATGGGGGCACATTCTGCTGATCTGAGGTCTGATGGGGCACAATACGCGGATCTGAGGTCTGATGGGGGCACAATACGCTGATCTGAGGTCTGATGGGGCACAATACGCTGATCTGAGGTCTGATGGGGGCACAATACGCTGATCTGAGGTCTGATGGGGGCACATTAAGCTTATCTGAGGTCTGATGGGGGCAGGGGACTGTTAGTTTAGTGATGTAAAAACTGGGGACAGGTTTCCTTTAACATAGGAGTCCCCTTGTTTTTTACTCCTATTACTCCTATATTTTACTGCATTATGTGGTAGAGTATTTACACTAGGGTATGTAGGAAGTCTATTGTACTGTACTTAACAGCATAGATGATCTAGCAGTTTATACAGTCATCTTTCTAATACAATATTATAACCACAACTAGTAGTATGTGCCTGTGAAGTTGGAAACGTGCGTTTGGGAAGCCACTAAGTGGGGGACCCACTCAAGTATTTTTCGCCCCCCCTGTGCTGAACCTCTAGCTACGCCTCTGCCTTAAAGGAATATACCTTCCATCCACTACTTTACCAGCTGATTGTTTACTATATATATATATATATATATATATATATATATAATGAAGCTGAGTGTATGTATGTATGTCCACTAAAGGAATCCGCACCGTCTCATTTACATTTGCGAAATTTGGCACCCAGGTACATCCAGGTGTGCGGGAAGGTTTTAGGCCGGGTCTCAGCTCTCTAGCACGTACTGTTCCAGAGATATTTTTTAAAAAAATGCAAATATGGCACCATCACGTGACCTACATTAGCCAAACAGAAGCCTGCAGGTCTTTCTTCTCATATCCCAAATGCCATATACACAGTCACATGAGCCTTAGCAGCCAATAGAAGCTTGCAGACCCTTAGTCTCCACATACACACAGTTTAACACCAGGTTTTCATAACAACCCAGCCATTTTTCTTCACTGCTTTAGGTCAGCTTTAAAGGGGCAGGGTGCTGTGGATGACGCTGTTAAGTGAGTGGAGTGCTGTGGAGGTCACAGTTAAGGGGGAAGACTGCTGTGGAGGTCACAGTTAAGGGTACGATCCTCTATGGAGTTCAGTGTTAAGGGGCAGATTGCTTTAGAGGCCACTGTTAATTGGGCATGGTGTTGTGGAAATCACTGTTAAGGAGATGGGTTACTGGGGAGGTAACTAATAAAGGGGCGGCCGCTGTGAAGGTCACTGTTGAAGGGGAGGGACTGTGGAGGTCTCTGTTAAGGGGGCAGAGAACGGTGGAGGTCACAGTTAAGGGGACAGTCCACTATGGAGGTCAGTGTTAAGGGGCGGGGTGCTGTAGAGGTCACTGTTAAGAGGACGGGGTGTTGTGGAGGTCCCATTTTAAGGCAATGGAGGTCACTATTAAGGGGCGGGTTATTGTGAAAATCACTGTTAAGGAGACGGGGTACTGTGGAGGTCCCTAATAAAGGGGTGACTGCTATGGAGGTCACTTTTAAAAGGGTAGGTGCTGTGGAGGTGGTGCTTTACAGATACATTTTATTGAATAACTCAGAGGCTATGCTAACTTTTTTATTCCATGCAATTGCAAAAGTATTCGGATTCAGGTGCTGGTTTGAAAACTGTAGAACATTTTTTGTGGGAAAACCCCTTTTAAGGGGTAACTATAAGGGGGTCCAGCAGAGATCCAGCCACAATCTGGCAAAAATGCAGAGAATCAGTGGGACACAAACTGCTGCATGCTGTGGTTTGTGTCCAGATGGATCGTAGTGCCGCAGGTGTGAAAGTAGCCTTACCCTGTATGTTTTATGTTTTGTATTGCTGTATGTAATGTTAGGAGGGAATAGGTTAGGTTGAGAATTTGGCATGGGGACCCACTGCTCTCTGTATCCGCTCCTGATGCAGCTACTATGGGGCTCATGGGGGACCTGTGATGATGTGCAGAAACAACGTGGTGAGAGGGATGTAAGGAGAAGGAGCTTCTGTGCTTTGGGTACATGGGAGGATAGTGGTGTTTCTGGATAGCCCATAACATCTTGGAGGTTGTAGATCTGTCCTATTGCATCCTCTTAAGGACATTTGTACCTTTTGGATAATAAAGTTATTTCTCAGTAAAATATTTTTTTTTTATATTTTTATTATTTTTTTTAAACAATCCTGCAAAGATCTTATAGCACAAGCTGTAGGTGATTTGATGGTATACTCTTCACCTCTTCATCCTGAACATCTTCGGGTCTCTTAAGGGTGAGATGTACCATATTGACCAGTGATGAACATCATGGTTAGGGTTGTTGTTTTTTTTGGGGGGGGGTAAGGGATAGGGGGTAAGGGAAGGTAATTATCCTGCAAATATGTTATTTATGCAGCAGGTGAGGGATAAAGGGATAGAATATTTTATTTTTTTAATTTTTTGGGGTAGGGGATAAGGGAAAAGGATAGTTTTTTGTTGGGGGGGTACAGAATAAGGGAAAGGGGAAGGTAATAGGATTTTTTTTTTGAGAGGGGTAAGGAATAAGGGAAGATAGAAATCCTGCAGAGATGGTTTCTTGCAGGTAAGGGCTAGTTGGTTGATGTTGCCCTTAGCAGTCTGTTGTTAATGACTCTATATGGCTGATAGTTGTCTCTATGGCAGTTCAAAGTTTGGTGGGAAGCTGGATCTTGGTGATGTTTTTCCTGACCAGTCAACGTTGAGTGCATAACGCCACAGGAACCTGACCAATATTGTGATCAGCAGACAGCAGACACAATCATAGATGGCATAGCTGATATGGCTCTGGAGGAACATAAGGATGGTGTCTTTAGTGGAGGGGCCTTGTTCAATCCTCTACTCCTCTTTCTCCTGGGTAGGCAGTTTTTCTACCAGAGCTCGTTGGAAATAAGCTTCTATTTCTTCGCCTGCCTTGGATTTAGTCTGTGTCACTGAAAAACAGAAGATAACGCACTTAAGTAAGATACTAAGGCAAATGTTACCCCCACCAGTGCTGAATAATAAACAGGCAGATAAGTTATCAGAAAGAATTCTTTACTGTAAGAGCAGAGCAGATACAGGATCTAGTATACATATACAGTGCAGACCAAAAGTTTGGACACACCTTCTCATTCAAAGAGTTTTCTGTATTTTCATGACTATGAAAATTGTAGATTCACACTGAAGGCATCAAAACTATGAATTAACACATGTGGTATTACATACTTAACAAAAAAGTGTGAAAAAACTGAAAATATGTCTTATATTCTAGGTTCTTAAAGTAGCCACCTTTTGCTTTGATTACTGCTTTGCACACTCTTGGCATTCTCTTGATGAGCTTCAAGAGGTAGTCACCTGAAATGGTATTCCAACAGTCTTGAAGGAGTTCCCAGAGATGCTTAGCACTTGTTGGCCCTTTTGCCTTCTCTCTGCGGTCCAGCTCACCCCAAACCATCTCGATTGGGTTCAAGTCTAGTGACTGTGGAGGCCAGGTCATCTGGCGTAGCACCCCATCACTCTCCTTCTTGGTCAAATAGCCCTTACACAGCCTGGAGGTGTGTTTGGGGTCATTGTCCTGTTGATAAATAAATGATGTTCCAACTAAACGTAAACCGGATGGAATAGCATGCCGCTGCAAGATGCTGTGGTAGCCATGCTGGTTCAGTATGCCTTCAATTTTGAATAAATCCCCAACAGTGTCACCAGCAAAACACCCCCACACCATCACACCTCCTCCTCCATGCTTCACGGTGGGAACCAGGCATGTAGAGTCCATCCGTTCACCTTTTCTGCGTCGCACAAATACACGGTGGTTGGAACCAAAGATCTCAAATTTGGACTCATCAGACCAAAGCACAGATTTCCACTGGTCTGATGTCCATTCCTTGTGTTCTTTAGCCCAAAGAAGTCTCTTCTGCTTGTTTCCTGTCCTTAGAAGTGGTTTCCTAGCAGCTATTTTGAACCCCTGCTGCACACAGTCTCCTCTTAACAGTTGTTGTAGAGATGTGTCTGCTGCTAGAACTCTGTGTGGCATTGACCTGGTCTCTAATCTGAGCTGCTGTTAACCTGCGATTTATGAGGCTGGTGACTCAGATGAACTTCCCCTCCGCAGCAGAGGTGACTCCTTTCCTGGGGCGGTCATCATATGAGCCAGTTTCTTTGTAGCGCTTGATGGTTTTTGCGACTGCACTTGGGGACACTTTCAAAGTTTTCCCAATTTTTTGGACTGACTGACCTTCATTTCTTAAAGTAATGATGGCCACTCGTTTTTCTTTACTTAGCTACTTTTTTCTTGCCATAATACAAATTCTAACAGTCTATTCAGTAGGACTATCAGCTGTGTATCCACCTGACTTCTGCCCAACACAACTCATGGTCCCAACCCCATTTGTAAGGCAAGAAATCCCACTTATTAAACCTGACAGGGCACACCTGTGAAGTGAAAACCATTTCAGGTGACTACCTCTTGAAGCTCATCAAGAGAATGCCAAGAGTGTGCAAAGCAGTAATCAAAGCAAAAGGTGGCTACTTTGAAGAACCTAGAATATAAGACATATTTTCAGTTGTTTCACACTTTTTTGTTACGTATATAATTCCACATGTGTTAATTCATAGTTTTGATGCCTTCAGTGTGAATCTACAATTTTCATAGTCATGAAAATACAGAAAACTCTTTGAATGAGAAGGTGTGTCCAAACTTTTGGTCTGTACTGTATATCTTTATGTATATGTTGTCTACAAGAAAATATTTAAGAGATGTAAAATGTAGAAGTCTTACCATCGAGATAATAGAATCCACGGAATATGATGTCATCATCCTCATCCATTATCTCACAGGCGTAAGTCCCTTTATGGCTGACTCTGGCCAGCTTGATCATCACAAACAGGTCTTCCCCACTGAAGATGTCTTTAACCCTTTCAGTACCGGAGGTTTTTTCGGCTTTGCGTTTTCGTTTTGCGCTCCCTGCCTTCAAACAGCCATAACTGTTTTATTTTTCTGTTCACATAGCTGTATGAGGGCTTGTTTTTTGCGGGACAAGTTGCATTTTCCAACACCACCATTTAATATTGCATATGGTGTAGTGGGAAGCGGGAAAAAAATTCCAAATCGGGTAAAATTGCAAAAAAAACGCTATTCTGCTACAGTTCTACGGGTTTCTTATTTACAGAGTTCGATGTTCATTAAAACTGACCAGTTACTTTCATTCTACTGGTCAGTACGAATCCGGCGATACCTAATATGTATAGTTTTTCCTGCGTTTTGATAGTGATAAAATAATTATAAAGTTTTTTGGGTTTTTTTTGTCATATCTTGACCCCTATAACCTTTTGGTATTTATGTGTACGGAGCTGTATAGGGGGCTCATTTTTTGCGGGGCGATCTGAAGTTTTTATTGATACCATTCTGGGGTGTGTATGACTTTTTATTAAATTTTTTTTTAGAAAACAAAGCGGAAAAAAAAACAGCGAATCGCCATTTGGACGCTTTTTTCCGCCACACAATTTTCCGTATTGGAATTTTTTTTAAATATATTTTAAAAGTATAGGCGTTTTCGGTCACGGTGATACCCATGATATCTATATTTATTGTTATTTAGGTATTTATTTTTTAATTATACAGAAAGGGGGGTGATTTAAACTTTTATATTTTTTTATTTTTTATATATTTTTTAACTTTTTGTAATTTTTTGAGATTATTTTAAAGCTCAAATATAAGCAAATAGATTGTGTTTTTAATTTTTTCTTTATGAGCAATGAGGGTTTTTTATTTTTGAATTAATGCCCGAATTTGCTCATTTCTTATCCTGGCCTGCCATCTAGTGGCCAGAATAAGAATTGCACTTTGAAAGCTATAAACCTCATCAGCGAGGTTTACAGCTTTCAGATCGTTTACAGACACCCCGATTGGCCACACGGGGTGTCTGTACACCACCCGGAAGCGTACGTTTCCGGGTTTAGACGCAACTAGATGCCATGATCACGTGTGACTTTTCCACCTTTTATTACATGCTCACTAGTTTTTAAAGTTTGTTGGAGGGTATGTACTATAGGTGGAAGTCATGGGATGTATGTGTTCCCATACATGTAACAATACATGGGTGAGAAATCTATACCAGGTCCTGGCTGGTAAAGATTTCATTGCTGGTGCATGGACCTCCCAAATATATTTCAGGATTATGAATTTTGACAGATTGTAGTCCATTTTTTAAAAAAATAAGACTCATGTCAGAATCAACAGTCTTTACAAAAATCCAACCACAAAGTAAACACCAGTCTATGATATAGTGTAATGAGAAGAAGAATGCTACAAAATACTGTATATGATATCCCAAGGTCTTGGACTTCCAAAAGATCTGCTACTTGAAAAATAATGGCCTCCATACAGCGCGCCTTCTCCAAACAAACGCGCGCTTTTCGTGTACCCAGCGCGCTCCTTCAGCGTCCTCCACGTGCAACACGCTGACTGCAGACTCTGCAACTATTCTCTACACAAAGGTGAATATCTCCTCTCTATTTTTACCCACAGCAGTGTTGATCTTTTCTGCATGTGTCATAATTATGATCTTTGGTTGTCAGGGCTGATTATGTATTTAAGTCTCCACACAGGGGGCATATTTGATATTCTACATTTTATGCTAAATGAGATCTCCACATGGAGATCTTGTTGAATTTCCATATTACTATATGCATTGTTACAGGACATTTGTATAATTTGTTTGTTTATTTTGATATGATATGATAGGTTAGCAATTGCTATTTAAGGTTTGTCACTTATGGTGTATGTATGCTTGATAAAGGCCTCCAGGGCCAAAACGTAGCATCCGGATTAAAAGTACCTTCATGGACGTGCTGTCTCCTCCAATTTTGTTTTTGTATCCTGACTGCTTTCTTGAAGGGATTCACCACCCTTCCTGGAGATGTGCACCCACATGCACTCACTTCTTGGGGTGCTGTCCTACCCTCTTCTATTTTTGAAAAATAATGGAGATGAGGTCTGCACTGCACTGTAATGGTTCCAGCTGAATTATTTATTGCTGTAGAACTACAAGTCACAGCATGCCCTGAAGTCTAGTGCTTTCCTATGAGAAACTCTTCTATGGAGATGGAGAGATGTGAGCTCTGCAATGTGTTTATGATGAGTCCAGATCTCTCATGAAAAGAGGGTATGGATTTGGGAGGGGGCAGTTATTTATCAGCTCCAGGTACAGACATAGTAATGATGGAGTACTCATGTGTCACATCCAGCCGATGAGTGACTGCTCTGTGCCCAGCGCCTCCTTATAAACCCTGATGACATCACAATAGACTGCTTGGTGACATCACAATGCACAGGTCTGGTGCTGGCTGCCATCTTTCCTAACAAAACATATAATCCAACAACAAAGGAGAATGTATTTTGTGCTTATGGCTTCACATGGAATTAGTGCTATGTGTTCCTGGCTCTATATTATCAGTTATGTTATGAGGCTACAACTTGCTATTATTTTAGCCTAATTGCAGAAAATTCTTGCAGTGCTTACATTGTGGTCTACGAAGTCACATGAGTCTTGCGATCTGTGTCCACAAATCCATTGGTGGTTTTTAATCCTATACACAGGTCCACAGGCCACATGATGCACCACTGAGGATGGTCTATGAGAATGAAATGTCTGGTACTTTGGCCTTCACTTTGACTTTTATTCCATCTAAGATCCCCCTGCACATTTGGCTTCTGTCTCAGTTCTCCTCTGGCATGAAGCAGAAAACACCTGAGGGGAGCTGATCCCATAGTGTTTTATGTGATCCTGCATATTCTTCAGGCTTATTAGTTGTGATGTCAGATGCCATATAGTGCTAGACAGGAAAAAATGCTGCATGTAGCATGTCCAGGTTGTTATTCTATATTTGTCTTGCTTATATAGCACCAACATATTCTACAGCATTTTACAGACATTATCACTGTCCCCAATGGGGCTCACAATGTGGATTACCCGTCAGTAAGTCTCTGGAAACCCATACAATCCTGGGGAGAACATACAGACTTCTTAAATGTGAACCCAGGACCTAGGCTCCAGTGCTAACCACTGAGCTACCATGCTGTCTGTCCTTGGAAATCAAATGTTACAGGGGAGGAGTATAAGAGGAGAAAACTAGTCTCAGCATGTCAAAGCAGTTTTTATTGAATATCACAGTCTGGGAGCAAGGATCCTTTATTAAGTTTTGCTATGGGGTCCTATGATATCTATGCACAATCCTGTTTTATAAGGCATAGGCATTGGTAAGGTTTTCCTCAAATGTGTTTAGGGCTCATTCACATTGACATGAGTCAAAAATGGGGGTGTGATTTTTTTTCTAAAGAATCTCTTTGGGTTCAGTCCACAAGTTCAGGTTTACACCAAAATCATATTGGATCATAAAAGTCATATGAATATAAAAGTCATGCTGAGCCCCATGGGTTTTATCAGGTGCTTTTTTGATGAGCGCTTTTTTAATGCTCATTTTATGCTTTATTTAAATAATCTGAGGTTTATATATGACTCTAAAATTGCATTGTCCACCGGTTGTTTTTGGCATGGATCTGCACCAAAATCCTTGGGCAAAATGCCCGTGGAGTAGACAATTTTTTTTAACACTTCCTTTTTATTTCTATGGGTGATTCAGGGAAGCTTCCTTGCCAAGACTGGGCATGTTGCTTTTTTTGCCGGCACAGTATGAACCACATTGGGAAAAAAAAGTAAGTGCTGCTTCCCACTGAAATAAATGGGAGGCTGTTTGGAGTTGTTTTAGGCACTGATTCCGATCCGGACAACACTCCAAAATCAGGACCAAAAATCTCTCTGTGAATAGGCCCTTACTCCAATACGTGTGATATAAAACCTGGAATAACATCTCTAGACATACAGTATTTTAAGATGCATCAAATTTATCAAACTATGTGCATTGTGGGATAAATTTGGGACAAATTATGTGACTTATTACCCTCAAAGGGGTTGTCTGACTTCAGCAAGAGGCACTGACATACAGCCAACCACATATATTTTTATAGTATATATCATAGTGCCTTACAGTATAAATATAATCGGGGGAATTTATCATTAAAAGGGTTGTGTCACTTCAGTAAGTAGCATTTATTATGTAGAGGAAGTTAATATAAGCCGCTTACTAATGTATTGTGATTGTCCATATTGCTTCCTTTGCTGGCTGGATTCATTTTTCCATCACATCTTGCACTGTTCATTTCCATAGTTACGACCAGGGGCGGACATACCGCCTGTGCAGCCGGTTCGGCTGCACAGGGGCCCAGGGCCAGAGGGGGGCCCTTTCTTACCGGCGGCAGGGCAGGGAGAGATGAGCGCTTCCATTGTGGAAGTGCTCATCTTTATATTCATCTGTATCGCCGTCCTTAGGACGGCAATACAGATGAATAATGCGGGGCAAGGGAGGGAGCGGCGTCTCCCTTCCCCGTTCCTCTGATAGGCTGCAGGCACTAGGCCTGTACCCTACCAGAGTCCGGCACATACAGCGTGGGACACAGGCCGGAAGAGGCCTGCATCGCGTCGCTGAAAGAGACAAGGAGGTAAGTATAAGTGTTTATTTTTTTCATTTAAGCTTTGCTAAATGAACTATCTGGCACACAGTGGGGGAACTATGGGGAGGAGCACTATGGGGGCCACTATGGAGGAGGAGCACTATGGGGACCATTATGGAGGAGGAGCACTATGGGGGCACTATGGAGGGCACTATGGAGGAGGAGCACGATGGGGGCACTATGGAGGAGGAGCACTATAGGGGGCACTATGGAGGAGGAGCACAATGGGGGCACTATAAAGGGCACTATGGAGGAGGAGCACAATGGGGGCACTATGGAGGAGGAGCACAATAGGGGCACTATGAAGGAGGAGCACTATAGGGAGCACTATGGAGGAGGAGCACAATGGGGACACTATGGAGGAGGAGCACTATAGGGGCACTATAGAGGAGGAGCACAATGGGGGCACTATGGAGGGCAATATGGAGGAGGAGCACAATGGGGGCACTATGAAGGAGGAGCAGTATGGGGGCACTATCTAGGAGGAGCACTATGGGGGGCTATATATATATATATATATATATATATATATATACTGGCACTATGAGGGCCCTATCATATATACTGGCTCACATGGGGGGCACTATGGAGGAGGAGGAGCACTATGGGGGGCACTCTGGAGGAGGAGGACCACTATGGGGGGCCCTGTATATATATACTGGCACTATGGAGAAGGAGGAGCACTATGGGGGTCCTATCATATATACTGGCTCACATGTGGAGCACTATGGAGGAGGAGCACTATGGGGGCCCTATCTTGTATACTGACACACATGGGGGGTACTATGGAGAAGGAGGGGAGAGGAGCACTATGAGGGCCCTATCTTATATACTGGCAGACATGGGGGGCACTATGAAGAAGGGGGGAGAGGAGCACTATTGGGGTCATTGTATAGGGGCACTAAGAGGGTTTTTTGGGCACACAGTAGGGGGAATTGGCACACATTATGAGGGCACTATGGGGACATTGGCTGGCCAGGGGCACTAATTATTTCTATTGGTGGGACTTTGGGGAGCACTATTACGGTGGGGGGCACAGTATCAGCTTAGCACAGTTATTTTTGGGCAACATTTTGGTTATAATTTAGTGTCAGGGACACTATTTCCTGGGTGCAGGGTGGGATAATGATGGAAAAGTAGGAAACTAAGATGTCTATTTGTCAAACTCCACAGAGAGAAGAGATGGCTGTAAGAAATCATCATGGTGGTCTGGTCTGAAAGGAGAAAATGAGGAAAGAGAACATCTACATCTAAGAAGACATCACTGGATGTACGAGGTATGGGGCGCTGTATTAGGCTACTTTCACATTTGAGTCAGTGATTCTGGCAGGGAACAGCCTGCTGCATGCCTGAGTTTGTGTCCGGCCAATTTCTTGCATTCTTTGCCAAATTAGGTGGCTGGAGCTTAGTGCTGCATGTGTGAAAGTAGCCTTATCCTGTAAAGGCGGGGGGGGGGGGGGCAGACACATTCCTTGAACAGGGGCCCCTCTGCTGTCTGTGTCCGCCCCTGGTTACGACCACCCTGCAATCCATCAGTGGTGGTTGTGCTTGCACACTATCGGAAAAAATGCCTGCCTCTCTGGTGGCTGGGACTAGGCTGGTGCTTTTTTTATAGTATGCAAGTGCGGCCAACGCTGACAGATTGCAGGGTGGTCGTAACCATGGAAACGAACAGTGCATAATGTGATGGAAAAATGAATCCAGACAGCGAAGGAGGCAATATGGACAATCACAATACATTAGTGTATTAACTTCCTCTACATAATAAATACCACTTACTGAAGTGACACAACCCTTCTAATGATAAATACCCCCGATTATATTTATACTGTATGGCACTATGTTATATACTTAAAAAATATATGTGGTTGGCTGTATGTATATCTATAAGTATTCTATACAGTGTAATAATGACCAAACACAGGCTCAGACTGGCCCACGGGTTACAGGTGAATCCCCCAGTGGGCCCCTAGTCTCCCACCCCCTGCACAAGTGGCACATAACACAGTAGACTTACTGCACTACATACATATATTCAATGTACAGCACCTCAACCAGCCTACTGTACATTCATATAAAAAACTGATAGAATATCAAAGAAACTCCCCAGTTTATTATTATAGACATGATCAGAGATGAGACGACTTCTAGGCATAGAGGAAAGCTAGCCATTGTCCATATTTGAATGTATCCGTATGAAGGGGAAGGGGGGGGCAAAATAAATTTCAGTGACACATCAGTGACTGACAGCTATCTATGTATACACACTTAGGCTCCATTTACACGACCGTATGTATTCCGTGTCCGTATAAAAACGGAACGGAAGACATACGGAAAGTCTTCCGTAGTGTTCCGTAATTTTGCCGACCTATTGACTTTAATAGGGCTACGGACCTGTTTTGCGGCCAAGTATAGGACATGTTTCCTTTTTTTGCGGGAGAACTTCCGTAATACACGGATGCGGAATGCACACGGTGTGCATTCCACATTTTTTTTCTCCTATGGAAAAATGAATGGGTCCGTATGGTTCCGCATCTTATCCGCAAAAATGCGGATAAGATACGGAAATGAACATATGGTCGTGTGAATGGGGCCTTACACAGAGAATGCTATCAATTACTGATATCACCTCCCCTGTGTGCAACTATCAGTGACTGACAGCTATCTATGTACTGTATACACACTTACAAAGGAAATACAATCACTGATAACACCTCCCTGTGTACAAATGAAGTCCAAAAAAACAGAGAAATAAATGTACAAATTACACATTTACTGAGTCTTTAAAAAAAATGATATATCAATCTGTGGAGCACCTCCTCCTCTATAAAAAGCTGCCTGCAGGTTGCACTGAATTTCACGGGGACAGATTAACTTTAAGCTGACATCCTTCTGATTTTGTTTAGTGCTTGTAAAGATCTTGGTGTAAAAGTTTGTTCAGTAGTCCAGAGACAAGGGCTACAAACGAGACATCTTTCTGGCTGATTTCACATTGAACAGGACTGAACAGCCGGCAATGTGTGCGATCAGGGTTCAGGCTGTAGAGAGCAAACAGTTAAGAATCTTAAATGAAAACCAATTACTATACTGATTTTTATCACATAACAGATGAAATTCAATAAAATATGATGAAAATTGTCCACGGTCTTTAATCCAGTATCACCTGACTATCAGTTCCACAGAAAGGGTCAAAGGGTGTTTTCGCTTTCTTTAGCACACTTCCCCTAAAGTCTGAGAATCTGATATTCCAAGAGCCACAGCTTTTAATTTTCCATTCCATTCCCATAGCCATATGAGGGCTTTTTTGTATGTGACAAGATGTATTTCTAAATGGCAACATTTAATTTGCAATTTCTTGTATTTGAAAATGGTCAAAAGTTATTTGATGTGGGTGAAATTGAAAAAAAAATTCACAATTCCACCAAAGTTTTTTGTGTTTTGATATTGCGGCGTTCAGTGTGCACTGAAAATGATATGTTGTCCCTATTCTGAGAGTCAATACTATTATGGTGATACCAGATTTGTATAGTTTTTATTTTGTTTTACTACTTTTAAAAAATAAAATCCTTTCAAAAAATCAAAATTTTCTGACAGCCATAACTTTTTTATATTTGCATCTATACAGCTGTATGAGGATTTGTTTTGTCAGAACGTATTGTAGTTTTTACTGGTACCATTTTTGGGTTGCATACAACTTTTTCATTACTGTTATTCAATTTTTTTGGGGGGACAAGGTGAGTAAAAAATGGCGTATCGCAAGTTTTTATTTACCGCATGCACCGAGTAGGGAAAGTATTTTTATATTTTATTAAATAAGAACTTTTTAGATGCGGCAATACCTGTTACCTTTTTATTTTTTTATTTTTTATTTTTATATGTAAAATTAGGAAAGGGGGGGTGATTTGAACTTTTAACATTTTTATGTTTTTTAAAACTTTTATTTACTTAGCAGCTTTTAGCCCCCTTAGGAAGCTAGAAATTGTGATCTTCTGATTGATCGTCCCATAAACCATAATGGACTACTATTGTGGTCTATAAGATTCTGCTGTTCTGCCTGCTGAGCTGTGCCTCGTGCATGGCTTTACACACAGTTTACCATGACAGGCCTGGGAAGCTTCAGCAGGCTCCAGGATGTCATAATAACGGATCGGAGCCTGCGATTTCATTGTGGTGGCTCCCATTGGAAGGCAGGGGGAACCAGTGCAAGTTTTTGTGTATAGGGACCCTTAAGGAGTTTATACTTTCCAGGGCATCACTGGTTATATTCAGCTGTTGAAATCAGGAGCATTAATATAAGGGTGCAAAAGAAGCAGTGGCATCTGGATGCTGTGGAAAATGGGGATCCATAAGCCATGTAAGAAGACTCCAGCAATATAAACAGCCTGTGGTCTGTTGTGGACCATGCTACAGGCTTTTTGGGGCCAATGAGCTTCAAGTTCACCCCTAAAGGACATTAGCACTATAAAGGTATTGTTCTTAGTATTGTGGCAGTGCAGTTGAATGTCTAATTAGCAGATGATCATACCACATCCATATTATTGTAATCTCTCCATCCTTACCATAGTCTTGTAAATTGTACAGTCATGGCCAAAAGTTTTGAGAATGACACAAATATTCTATTTTCACATGATCTGCTGCCCTCTGGTTTTTATGTGTGTTTGTCAGATGTTTTTATCACATACAGAAATATAATTGCAATCATATTATGAGTAACAAAAGCTTATATTGACAGTTAGAATGAGTTAATGCAGCAAGTCAATATTTGCAGTGTTGACCCTTCTTCTTCAGGACCTCTGCAATTCTCCCTGGCATGCTCTCAATCAACTTCTGGACCAAATCCTGACTGATAGCAGTCCATTCTTGCACAATCAATGCTTGCATTTTGTCAGAATTTGTAGGTTTTTGTTTGTCCACCCATCTCTTGATGATTGACCACAAGTTCTCAATGGGATTAAGATCTGGGGAGTTTCCAGGCCATGGACCCAAATTCTCTATGTTTTGTTCCCTGAGCCATTTAGTTATCACATTTGCTTTATGGCAAGGTGCTCCATCATGCTGGAAAAGGCATTGTTGATCGCCAAACTGCTCTTGGATGGTTGGGAGAAGTTGCTCTCGGAGGACATTCTGGTACCATTCTTTATTCATGGCTGTGTTTTTAGGCAAGACTGTGAGAGAGCCGATTCCCTTGGCTGAGAAGCAACCCCACACATGAATGGTTTCAGGATGCTTTACAGTTGGCATGAGACAAGACTGGTGGTAGCGCTCACCTCGTCTTCTCCGAATAAGCTGTTTTCCAGATGTCCCAAACAATCAAAAAGGGGATTCATCAGAGAAAATGACTTTACCCCAGTCCTCAGCAGTCCACTCCCTGTACCTTTTGCAGAATATCAGTCTGTCCCTGATGTTTTTTCTGGAGAGAAGTGGCTTCTTAGCTGCCCTCCTTGAGACCAGGCCTTGCTCCAAGAGTCTCCGCCTCACAGTGCGTGCAGATGCACTCACACCTGCCTGCTGCCATTCCTGAGCAAGCTCTGCACTGCTGGTAGCCCGATCCCGCAGCTGAAACACTTTTAAGAGACGGTCCTGGCGCTTGCTGGTCTTTCTTGGGTGCCCTGGAGCCTTTTTGGCAACAATGGAACCTCTCTCCTTGAAGTTCTTGATGATGCGATAGATTGTTGACTGAGGTGCAATCTTTCTAGCTGCGATACTCTTCCCTGTTAGGCCATTTTTGTGCAGTGCAATGATGACTGCACGTGTTTCTTTAGAGATAACCATGGTTAACAGAAGAGAAACAATGATGCCAAGCACCAGCCTCCTTTTAAAGTGTCCAGTGGTGTCATTCTTACTTAATCATGACAGATTGATCTCCAGCCCTGTCCTCATCAACACCCACACCTGTGTTAATGGAGCAATCACTGAAACGATGTTAGCTGGTCCTTTTAAGGCAGGGCTGCAATGATGTTGAAATGTGTTTTGGGGGATAAAGTTTATTTTCTAGGCAAATATTGACTTTGCAAGTAATTGCAGTTAAGCTGATCACTCTTTATAACATTCTGGAGTATATGCAAATTGCCATTATAAAAACTGAAGCAGTAGACTTTGTAAAAATTAATATTTGTATAATTCTCAAAACTTTTGGCCATGACTGTACAGTACAACTATTACGTTTACTATGTACTATGTAAGGGGAGCATTTTGAGCTAATGCCTTGTAAAGCCCAAATCCAGAAAGTAAAAGCCTGTATGAATTCATTTGATTGAACGACAGCTAATGAATCTTTGAGGCTTCAATTATCCACAGCTTAATAAAAAAAAACTAATCTGTATTAAATGAAATCCTTCAATAAATCACATGGAAACAATGTGTAAGTAATAATCAGCAAGCCTTGTTACAAGAGCCTGCTGTGGCAACAGTAATGGAATGTCCTGTGTAATCAGATTCCAAAAGATTTAAGAAACACAGCCTGCTATCCTGTCTATAACAAGTGCTGCACTGCACAATCTGCCTGCCCGCCTGATTGTTGCCTTCTGACTCTGTAACAAGGTCATTTTTACAATGCTGGAAGGTCAAGAGCAATCACACGGTTATAGTGGCACAACACTTTGCTCTTAATTGGACAGTATATAAGTTCTCCTTTATACGTCGATATACAGTATACACAGTCAACTTGAAATGTAATCCCTTTTATTTTGTATATTATTTTCATATAGTATATATATATATATATATATATATATATATATATATATAGTGCCTTGCGAAAGTATTCGGCCCCCTGGAACTTTTCAACCTTTTGCCACATTTCAGGCTTCAAACAAAAAGATATAACATTTTAAATTTTTGGTGAAGAATCAACAACAAGTGGGTCACAATTGTGAAGTGGAACGAAATTTATTGGATCATTTAAACTTTTTTTGTAATAATAAAACTGAAAAGTGGGGCATGCAAAATTATTCGTCCCCCTTGCATTAATACTTTGTTGCGCCACCTTTTGCTGCGATTACAGCTACAAGTCGCTTGGGGTATGTCTCTATCGGTTTTGCACATCTAGAGACTAAAATTCTTGCCCATTCTTCCTTGCAAAACAGCTCGAGCTCTTTGAGGTTGGATGGAGAGCGTTTGTGAACAGCAGTTTTCAGCTCTTTCCACATATTCTCAATTGGATTCAGGTCTGGACTTTGACTTGGCCATTCTAAGACCTGGATACGTTTATTTTTGAACCATTCCATTGTAGATTTTGCTTTATGTTTGGGATCATTGTGTTGTTAGAAGATAAATCTCCGTCCTAGTCTCAGGTCTTTTGCAGACTCCAACAGGTTTTCATCCAGAATGGTCCTGTATTTGGCTCCATCCATCTTCCCATCAATTTTAACCATCTTCCCTGTCCCTGCTGATGAAAAGCAGGCCCAAACCATGATGCTGCCACCACCATGTTTGACAGTGGGGATGGTGTGTTCAGGGTGATGAGCTGTGTTGCTTTTATGCCAAACATATCGTTTTGCATTGTTTCCAAAAAGTTTGATTTTGGTTTCATCTGACCAGAGCACCTTCTTCCATATGTTTGGTGTGTCTCCCAGGTGGCTTGTGGCAAACTGTAAACAAGACTTTTTATGGATATCTTTGAGAAATGGCTTTCTTCTTGCCACTCTTCCATAAAGGCCAGATTTGTGAAGTGTTCGACTGATTGTTGTCCTATGGACAGACTCTCCCACCTGAGCTGTAGATCTCTGCAGTTCATCCAGAGTGGTGATCATGGGCCTCTTGGCTGCATCTCTGATTAGTCTTCTCCTTGTTTGAGATGAAAGTTTAGAGGGACGGCCAGGTCTTGGTAGATTTGCAGTGGTCTGATACTCCTTCCATTTCAATATGATCGCTTGCACAGTGCTCCTTGGGATGTTTAAAGCTTGGGAAATCTTTTGGTATCCAAATCCGGCTTTAAACTTCTCCACAACATTATCATGGACCTGCCTGGTGTGTTCCTTGGTCTTCATGATGCAGAACCCTGAGACTATCACAGAGCAGGTGCATTTATACGGAGACTTGATTACACACAGGTGGATTCTATTTATCTTCATCAGTCATTTAGGACAACATTGGATCATTCAGAGATCCTCAATGAACTTCTGGAGTGAGTTTTCTGAACTGAAAGTAAATGGGCCGAATAATTTTGCACGCCGAACTTTTCAGTTTTATTATTACAAAAAAAGTTTAAATGATCCAATAAATTTCATTCCACTTCACAATTGTGACCCATTTGTTGTTGATTCTTCACCAAAAATTTAATATGTTATATCTTTTTGTTTAAAGCCTGAAATGTGGCAAAAATTTGAAAAAAAGTTGAAAAGTTCCAGGGGGGCGAATACTTTCGCAAGGCACTGTATATATACTCTCCAGCAGCACTCCAGATTCTGTGGTGAAAAAAAAATAAGATTCCTTTTATTCACCCATGCAACGTTTCAGCCCTGCTCAATGAGACCTTTCTCAAGAAAACAGGGCTGAAAATGCATGGGTTAATAAAAGGAATCTGGAGTGCTGTAAAATGGAGTATAATTAGCAGGACATTGGCCATGAGTCCAAGAGCAATAGTACCAACTGGGAGCTGTGCTGTTTCATTCTGACAGAGATAGATTAGATTCGATAGATAGATAGATAGATAGATAGATAGATAGATAGATAGACAGATAGACTATAGATGATACGTAAATAGATAGATAGTAGATATGAGATAGATAGATAGATAGATAGATAGATAGATAGATAGATAGATAGATAGATAGACGGACACAGACAACAGAGGGCCCCTGTGCAAGACCCCTGTACCAGTCATCTCCCCCCAATCTTCTATAACATACAGTCCCATGTAACTAACACCCCTCCCTTCAGCCCCTCTAACATACAGTTTCAGTTAAATAACATATTCCCCCCCCCCCCACTAAGCAGGGAGGAGGTGTAATGAGGAGAACCACATCTCCCAGCATCTAACATCCACATCTAACTGTGTCCTTGCTCCAACCTGCAGTATAAAGTAGCAATATATAGGAGGTGTGAAAAACTCCAATGTTTTCTACATTGCAGTACCATCAAACAGTTATAATTAGAGATGAGCGAACGTGCTCGAAACGAGCACTGTACCGCTCGGCTCCCCTGCGCTCCCCCGAGCGCAGGGGAGCCGAGCGGTACAGTGCTCGTTTCGAGCACGTTCGCTCATCTCTAGTTATAATGAAATGTGGCTTAAAGAAGATTATGCACCCTTATGTTGAGTTATGCCATTATTATTATTATTATTATTTTATTTTAGTGTTAGACTCAAGCCAAAATAATGTTAAATATTTAGTACTGTATACTGTTGTTTTATCAATACAAATGTAGTAATAAAAAATAATTTTTTTTTAAGCCAACTGTTCACTGCTGAAGAATACCAATGGGTATATAGTTCTCATAATGAGTATGAATTTAATCTTTCTGGCTGACTGCAGTCAGTCCCTCTCTGAGACCATCTACAGTATATCACGTTTTTTCAACTTTTATTTCTATCCATTGCTTGTTTTACAAAAGTAGTTATTCACGTTGTCCAGTTTCATAACAATGCCATCTTTATCATAGATAGATACTGTAGGTAGATACAGTAGATAGATAGATAGATAGATAGATAGATAGATAGATAGATAGAAGATATTAGATAGATAGATAGAGACAGATATGAGATAGATAGATAGATAGATAGATAGATAGATAGATAGATAGATAGATAGTAGATAGGAGATGGACAGATACATTAGATGGATAGATGGCTAATAGGGGTATTCCCCTGGTCCCCTGCATATTCCCAGCATACATTGTGAATTTACAGCAGAAGCATGTTAAATATTGCCTTACACTGTATATGCAATGTGTCTGTCACTGTCATATATTTGCAGCCCAATATTACATTTCTGATTCTGCCTCGTCTTCCTTGAACAGTACAGTTGTAACGGGGAGCCGGCGGCGCGCTTCCCCTCTGCCGTGCCGCCGGTCTCCCAGGAGTGCGCCGGAGCGAGGACGCAGGATGCGTCCTCGTCTCCATGACGACACTCACAGGAGAGGGTCCGGCACGCGCACTGATACAGCGCGTCCGGCGTCCTCCCCGCCCCCCTAGTAAACGAGCAGGCGGGGACATCTGAGCGCTGGTCTGGGCAACCAGCGCTCAGAACATTTATTATATACTTGGTTTTGGGTCATGTGGCGCTGCGACCTAGTGTTTGATTGCTGTTTGACCCTGACCTTGGACTTTGGACTTCAACCTCTCTTTGCTTCACCCCCGGTATTGACGTTATCTCCTGTGCATGACCCGGCTTGCTGACTATTCTATATTGTGTTTGTTTCGTCTGTGTTTGTCTCTCCAATTGTTCCCTGTTCCTCCCTGTGCACTTATACAGAGCAGGGACCATCACCGTGGTTGTCCGCGGCCGCCTAGGGCCGACTGAGGCAAGCAGGCAGGGAGAGAACGGGGGGGTATTCAGTACAGGGCGCACCTTCCCTTGTCTCCCCCGTGACAACAGTACTGATTTTGTTTGGTTTGATAAGTCCAAGTCATGTGGCGCCCCTTGTAACACATGATGTCAGATTAGCTGAAGACATAAGCCCAAACGCCAAAATAGACATCATCTCATCTGAACACTGTCAATAGAGGAGTCAGAGCATCCCAAGTGGTACAGTATTGTGCAAATTGTACTTTAGGTTGTGTCTTCATTCATCTGGTAATGAGGAACAGAGAGTTGGTGTGGTGATCTCGTTGCTCAAGGGAGATGCACAGTCATGGGCCTTTTCTCTGCCGACCGGATCGCAGTCTCTCCAGTCGGTGGATGAATTTTTCAATGCTTTGGGGCTTATCTATGATGACCCGGATCGCATCTCCCTGGCCGAGACCAAGTTACGTGACCTTCGTCAGGGTGAGCGCTATGTTGAGATCTATTGCGCTGAGTTTCGGAGGTGGGCTATGGATACCGAATGGAACGATCCGGCTCTCCGTAGTCAGTTTTGTCAAGGGTTATCAGAAAGGCTGAAGGACGCTTTGGCCTTTCATGAAACTCCTGTGTTTTTGGAAGCCGCTGCGTCTCTTGCTGTACGCATGGATAGACTATCTCATAGTGTATTGTCTTCCTATGACACTTCAGATGAAGATACTCCTGGGTTGATGCTTGGGGATGCAGTTAGGGGGAGCTGCTCCTGCTTCCACCTTTAAGCATTCTGGGAATAAAAAGGGAGTGTGTTTTTTCTGCGGACAGAAAGGACACTTTATCAACGCATGTCCATGCATTCAGTCTCTAAAAGAGAAAAAAAGAAAGGGGGCGTTAAATTCCCATCTCACTCTTGGAGGAGTGGGTGGAGAGACAGAAAATGTGTATTTGTCTTCATCCTGTAGTACCCGTTTTCTCCTGACTCTTCTGGCACTAGAGTCAAAGGTTGTGAGAATTGAGGTGTTTATTGACAGCGGGGCAGGGGTGAGCCTGATTGATGCTCAGTTTGTCCGTATGCATGGATTGTCTCAAAGCGCATTGGATAAGAGGATTTCTGTGTTTGCTATTGATTCTGCGCCTCTTTCTCAAAAGTGTTTGTCTCAGATGGTGTATGATATCAGATTAAGAGTGGGTGAATTTCATCAGGAACTTATTTTGTGTTTTGTGTTGGAAGGTCTTCCTGCTCCTGTGGTGCTGGGTTTACCATGGTTAAGCAAACACAATCCAACCATCGATTGGCATAATAGACAGATTCTGTATTGGGGTGATTATTGGTTGACAATTGTCTTAATACATTTTTTTCTGCTTTAACCACTAAGACACTTCCCGCTTCTATATCTGATTTCGCTGATGTATCGGTTTACTGTCCATGATCCTTACCCCCTTCCTTTGATTCCCGATTTGTTTAACCAGATTGTTGATGCCAAGTTGTTCTCCAAGTTGGACTTAAGGGGGGCATATAATCTGGTCAGGATCAAGAAAGGGGATGAATGGAAGACGGCCTTTAACACTCCTGAGGGCCACTTTGAGAACCTGGTCATGCCTTTTGGCTTGACCAATGCTCCTGCTGTCTTCCAGCATTTTGTTAATGACATTTTTCATCACCTTGTGGGGAGGTTTGTAGTCATGTATTTGGATGACATACTAATCTATTCTCCAGATATGGTGACACATCAGGATCACGTTAGACAGGTGTTGCAGATCTTAAGATATAACAAATTGTACGCAAAATTAGAGAAATGTGTTTTTGCTGTACAAGAGGTGCAATTCTTAGGATACCTGCTGTCACCTTCAGATTTTCGAATGGATCCAGAGAAAGTCCGTGCTGTATTGGACTGGGATCGACCTGAACATTTCAAGGCTCTTATGTGGTTTTTGGGGTTCACCAACTATTACCAAAAGTTTATTAAGAACTATTCAACAATAGTTAAACCCTTAACTGACATGACTAAGAAAGGGACTGATGTGTCAGTGTGGTCTGATGCAGCATTGCAAGCCTTTTCCGCTGTGAAGGAGTGCTTCTCTTCTGCCCCTATTTTGGTGCAGCCAGATGTGTCACAACCTTTCATTGTGGAGGTTGACGCATCCGAGGTGGGGGTAGGAGCAGTTTTGTCACAGGGTCCGTCACCAGGTAAATGGCGCCCATGTGCCTTTTTCTCAAAAAAACTCTCTGCTGCGGAGAGAAATTATGATGTGGGTAACAGAGAGTTACTGGCCATTAAGTTGGCTTTTGAAGAATGGCGTCATTGGTTGGAAGGGGCGATTCACCCAATCATGGTATTCACAGATCACAAAAACCTAGTTTACCTTGAGTCAGCGAAACAACTTAACCCAAGGCAGGCCTGATGGTCTTTGTTCTTCACCAGATTCAATTTCATTGTCACGTATCGTCCTGGGATTAAGAATGTCAAGGCGGATGCCTTGTCACGTAGTTTTCCCGGAGGTGGTGATTTTGAAGATCCGAGCCCTATACTGTCTGAAGGGGTGGTGATATCTGCTCTTTACCCTGATCTTGAGGCTAAGGTGTTTGAGGCCCAGGGACACGCACTGGAGTCTTGCCCCCCTGGGAAATTGTTTGTTCCATCTGAATTGTGTCATAAGGTGTTTGAGGAACATCACTGTACAGTGCTTGTGGGACACCCTGGGAGTAAGTCCACTGTCAACCTCATCTCTCGTAGATTCTGGTGGCGTAAGTGTGTTGAGGACTATGTGTCGGCCTGTAGTGTCTGTGCACGGGCTAAGGTGACACATACTCGACCTTCTGGACCCCTACTCCCATTGCCCATCCTGTCCAGACCATGGACTCACTTGTCTATGGACTTTATCACTGATCTGCCTAATTCGTCTGGAAAGAGTTATTCTGGTGGTTGTAGATTGGTTTAGTAAAATGACACACTTTATTGCATTGCGCGGACTCCCTAATGCTAAAACCCTTGCACAAGTGTTTGTTTACAACATTGTGAAACTTTATGACATTCCCACTGACGTGGTCTCTGATCATGGGACTCAGTTTGTGTCCAGATTCTGGAAGGCGTTCTGTACTCGGCTCGGGGTACAACTGTCTTTTTCTTCTGCTTTTCACCCTCAGACGAATGGACAGACAGAGCATACTAATCAGAGTCTGGAGACTTACTTGAGATGTTTTGTCTCTGAGAACCAGGAGGAGTGGTCCTCGTTTTTGTCTCTGGCAGAGTTTGCCATAAACAATGGTAGACAGGAGTCCACTGGCAAGTCGCCGTTTTTTGGTGCATATGGGTTTCACCCGCAGTTTGGCACTTTTTCTGGTTCAGATACCTCTGGTATCCCTGAGGGAGAACGTCATCATTGTCATCTATATGGCGTAAAATTCAAAGTAACTTGTTAAATATGGGCAACAAGTACAAACGTGTGGCTGACAGGAAACTTATGAATGGTCCGGACCTAAGAGTGGTTGATTCTGTGTGGCTGTCCACAAGAAACATTAAGTTGAAAGTTACTTCTTGGAAGTTGGGTCCAAGATTTATTGGTCCATATAAGATCACTGCCATTATTAATCCTGTAGCATTTCGTCTTGAACTTCCTCAGGCCCTGAAAATTCATAATGTATTTAACAGATCTTTGTTATAGAGATATGTTGAACCTTTGGAGCCATCTCCCTTGCCACCTGCGCCTGCCATTATTGACTCTCAAGTTCTTCGTAGAACTCTTCAATATCTTGGTTTTGGAAGGGTTATGATATTAGCAGTTTTGCTAATATCTGTTGATGTTTCATTTCTTCTTCTTTGGTCCACTTTTGTGAGCTTCCTGAACTGTACAATCATTTTTCAGCCTTTTCATACCTGCAAGTACATGAACATAATATAAAGGAGTTGTCCAGAAGGGAGACATTTTTGGCAAAGGGCTAGAAGCAATATTTACCCTGTTGATGCACTGTTGCTCTATATTTTACTGTGTCTCCACCTTTTTCTACTTTCTGGTCACATCTTGACACGCTGCAAATGCCAGGAACTGTCCACTTAGCCAATCAATGGTCACAGCAAAGAACCATCTGAGCCACTGATTGGCTGAGCAGACATTTCCTGTGTGTCAAAACGGGACCAGGAAGTACAGACCAGCTAACACCCAGTATTGGAATGGGAGCAGTGAGAGATCAGTGAGAGGACTGTCACTTCTTCCTTTTTGAACCCACTCAGAGTCCTTTTCCCTAAAACCGATTCACCACTGGTTAACTGTTACTGTTTAGCATTAGAACTATAAATATCGACAGTATTCATTTATAGACTGTCCTAGATGTTAATCCAGTGGACATCTGGCCAAGTAAACTTAGAGTTCGTCACCTCCAACCTCATAGATTCAAGCTCATCAATATTGATGTTTGCAGTAAATTGCTATGGCATAGAGTTTCCCATCCATTTGCCTATACACACAGTGGATTCATTCTTCACAGAATAACAATCTCTCTTGTGTGTGCAGATTCTTCCGTGCTTTAGCACAGTGTGTCTTTTGAAGACTTTACTTTTACAGCTAAGCTTTCAGAGGCCGGTACACCTTATCACACTTCATTCTGTAGGAAAGGAAAAAAGGGGGTAAAAAAAAACTTGTCAGGGCTTGTGCCAGTCAAATCCAAAATCTCAGAGGATTTGTTTTTCTTTTGGCGTCAGATTAAATGCTCAAATCATGCAGTGTATTAGGGGCTGCCATGAATGTCTGTGGAACTTTTAATGAGGCTAATCCCACAGCAGTACATTCCAAGTAGCTAATGGGCTCAGGTTCAGTTCCTATTCTACCTTCAGTTGGAGAAGAAAAGAGTGGCTTTTGCTGTGGGCGGTCATGATTCATGAATATGCTATTAGAATAATGGTCAGCAGCAAAGTACCAAAGACAACACACGCTTCAGAGGACCGACTAACTGCCTTTGGTGAGGAACTTGCTTGAAACTCAGGTAAACAATCTACATTTTCCGCTTGTTGAGAATAGAGACTATTTTATTTCTGGTTGATAGACTGATGAATAGGAAATTTAGAACAAAAAAAAGGATAAAAGAATGTATTGTGTTTAAGGCAAAATTGATGCATGCATAGAAAGTGGTGAACTATCTCAATGTCATACAGTAAATATCATTCTAGGTCATTTAGAATTGCACCAAGAAATCTATAGGTTATTTACTTATAAGATATAATGCAAGTTTAATGACAGCAAAAAACTTTGGATTTGGTATAAATGATGTCACATAATATGCTGAAAATGGGGGAAAGAGCTAATTTGAGGCAATCTACATTAAACGGCAGTAAATGGGAAGATTGTTTTTTGCTGCCCCAATGACTTTCGTGATCTTTAATGTAATGTGTTAATTAAGAATATAATGAAAATGAGACAGCGGGAAGCTAATGTTAACTATCTTATCAGTCATCTCTTTTCATAGGCAGTTAAATACTGTTATGAGTATGGAACCAATGTCCTTCGTACAGGATTTTTAGGTTCTTTTTATATAATAGATAACTGAGATCACCTAAAGAAAAATTATTCAAGGGGAAAAAAATAAGTAGTACTAGGAGTAATTATGTTTTAGAGACATATAGCCATAAGAAAAACTTTTTAGTAACTCAAGAAGGTCAAATATGGTCGGAGTTTGGATGAATGACATGATGGGCCCAGTCTTCAGAAAAATGAATATATGTAATGGTTTTTGTCTCAACATTCTGTCTAATACATTACAGCATGAGGCCATATGAAATATGACAGGTTCCAGTTCCATGTAGTAGATTTACATATTACTCTAAGTATGTCTGTAACTCAAGCGGTATCTCATAATAGCGTACATACTATACCATCACCATTCATATAAAAGTACTTGGAAATCCTTCTGTTTAGTGAAGGTGCAAGAAGTTAAAGAATTAAGCAGCACTGACATTGGCCACGTTGTACTTTTGCAAAGTAAAGCCATGATGTATATAAATACTAAAGAAAAATACAGGTACTACAGCATTCAATATGTTTGCTGTATAAACGTTTATCAGGGAAATTTAAGCACAAAACAGCAGTAACAATATCAGTCGGGTAGCAGAGGTCAAATCAGGGCCCCTACCTTTCAAAATTGGGCATTCAGTTTTTGGACTATATCCAATCACCCTCTAAAACTTTTCTAGAATGAGGTAGTACGTATAGTATGGATGTGTTCTTTTGTACTATAGTACCGAGATAACCAGGACTACAGTGAGATAGAAGGGGCCTGTCCATTCAGCGCTATTCTTCGAGTAGATTTCCTTCATTCTACCTAAGAAGTATGGTATACGAGAAATGCTAGACAGGCGCGAGAACAACCTTACTTTTGTTTAATCCTATAGATGCTGCAGCAATATGAAAAGTACATGGTAGATATTTCATAGAACTTTGTATCTGTCATACAGATCTTTTTCTGAGTTTTAAACGTAATATTAGATACCTAAGTAATTCATACAGTAACTGTAAGTATTCAACAGCAGCTAAATATTTCCTATCATTGATATCAGTGCTGGAGAATTGTATTTCACACATTCTTCAAAACTGTGTGTACTCAGGTTCCTATTGTGTAAATATGACATTCACACAAATATGTGTAAATGTAACGATAAATATGTAATGATAATGTATTTATCACTATAACTTTTTTCCATTTACCTCTTTAGAAATTCAGCCCTCCATTTATCAGTATTCCCCATACTCCATACACTCTGTGAGTACACAGATACTGACTGGGTGAATGAATAATGCAGTTTTATGTGTACTGCCACTTTTTGTACAATGGTAGAGCCATCTTTTATCAAGAGAAGCCCTTTTTTTTTATATTTTGTGTCTCCCATATCCCCTGCAAGCTCTTACGAGCAGCACCCTATCTACTCTTGTTTGAATTGTTGATTAGTTTGATACTTTTTAATGTTCGAATTTATCTGTATTTTTATCCTATGAATAGTAAAGTTAGGTGGAATACGTTGTTGCTATAGAAAGAAATATTATTATTATATACAATTCTATATTGAGTAGTTTGCTATATATGAAGGTATAGAAAGACGGACATCCAGTGTTAGCTCAGGCACTTGCTTATATCATTTTATATATTGACACTTTGACACTTTGCCAAACAGTGGCTGCGATGAAAAGCCCAAATGATGGGCTGCTTTCTGAAAATCCAACTATAACTTAAAACATGACTCTAGTGTGGACCAGGATAGGCAAAATAGCTACCAATGTAGTAGTCTGAACATGATATCATGACATAAAAGCCATTGAAAACTACTGAAAAAGTCAATGAAAAGTTTGCAATTGTTTACTTAACGTGTTAAGAATCAAAATGAGGATTGCTAAATCTGTCTATAAAGTTGTGTATGCATCAACTAGTGGTAGCAGCCGTTTTTCTGCAGCTTTCAGGTCTTCATGTTTTCTAAGGTCTCACATTGTCTAATGTTTTTTCCTAGATGGCATACTAATAAGACAACTTTACCTTTTCTATGATGTAGACTTCATTGTAAAATCAAAGATGACTTGATCACGTTGGATGAAGCTATTTCCTATGTACCATCATAAGAAAGCAATTGTTAATAATTACACATTGTTGATGGGTACTTTAGTATTTTAACAGTGCTTCTGTAAAGTATTAATTATGGTTGGGTTAAAATGTAAATTCCATTGTTTCTTGACACTGCTAACACATGTTTTACTTAGAAAATTCAGATTTACAGAAGCCATGGCTTAAAAGAAACTCTGATAATAAGAAATGAAGTAGAGATAAATCTCGCTTCCTTCAGGTTTACAATGCTTAGGGCAAAACAAAACCACAGTTGCAGAAAATGGCACTTGTAAGTGTCTATTGTTAACTTCCTTCTGTTTTTATAGAAAAAAGCCAAAAAGCTAGAGTGTTTACCTGCATCAGAATATAGCCTCAAGAGTACTTGACCTGTTAGTGCCTTACGGTATCTATGCAAATGTTCAAACTGAGTTTATTGTAGTCACTTTCATTTCACAGTACTTCTAAGTATTCAATACCACCGAATACCATTTTTACTGCCCTTGTTTTTTTCCTCGCCATGTTTTAACAAGGACTTGGGGAAAAAAACGCTGCAGAAACATGCACACATACATTGAAAGAGAGGGGCAGCTGCATGGCTGTCTGGATTTGGATAGCCATTCCTGTTTGGCCCCTTTCACACAAATGAGTTTTTCGAGTGGGTGCGATGCGTGCAGTGAACACATAGCACCCGCACTGAATCCTGACTCATATATTTCAATGGGTTTGTACACATTTTTCCACGTATCAGTTCTGCATTGCGTGAGAATAGCAGCATGCTCTATATTCTACATCTTTCACGCAGCCCTGGCCCCATAGAATTGAATGGGGTTTCAGTGAAAAACGTGTTGAATCTGGATGTAATCCGGGTGCAGTCAGGGTGCAATACATTTTTCACTGATGGTTTCTAGGAGATGTAGTTTGTAAACATTCAGTTTTTTTCAGAGTTTCACTGAACGCATCCTGAGCCAATCTGTATAGTTTGTGTGAAAGGAGCTTTTCTGTTCACAAAACGCATATATGTGTCTGGGTATGTCTGCTTTTTCTCAGTCTTAGAGAGAGAAAATGGACAAGAATGGTGCGAGATTCTCATAACAGACCAAAAGTCCGTGCAGAAAAACGGATGTGTTAATTGCAACAATTATTTTAATGGGTTTGTCTGCTATGAGAGTACAGTCTGCGTAGCACACAGATGGGAAAAAAACATCTGTCATCTGATTTAAGCCTTAAATGAATTGTATATCAAAACAAAGGTTGGGTACAGCACCTGTATAGTAGTTGGTCAAGTTCAGAATGCACGTCCTCCCAGGAGTCTAGTCCAAAGGCTCCAACATTCAAAATGGTGAAAAGAGATTGAAGACAGCATCCATAATGCGGTGTAGAAAATGTGGTTCCTTTAATCCATAATTCCACCCTGGTAAATGCTATGTTTCGGCTGCACATCAGATGCTTGAAAAAGGCTGAGGTGCAGCCGAAACGTAGCATGTACCAGGGTGGAATTATGGATTAAAGGAACCGCATTTTCTACACCGCATTATGGATGCTGTCTTCAATCTCTTTTCACCATTTTAAATGAATTGTGCTACAATGGATGTTTAACACATAACCACAGGATAGGTGATACATGTCTGATAGCTGAGGGCCCCATTTTTGAGACCCCCACTAATCAGTAAAATGGAGGTCCCGAGCCCACTGTTTCTGCTCACTGCACAACCAGTGATCTTGTGATCGTGGGCATCCCAGTGATGTGAAATGATAATTTTCCTCTGTGGCAAAACCTATGTAATTTACCACCTTCCCAATATGCATAGAATATTTACAGCGCTCGCACGCTGACCCTAACACAAAATGCTATAAATGCACAGTACTGGGATAGTGCAGATAGAGGAGATAAACTTACAGCTGACAACTTGCTACAATGGCTGGGATCGAAGCCAGGTCCGATCTCAGTCATTTAACACCTTAGATGCCGCATCACACCATCTGAACCCCCTAACATGATTGGGGGGTACCTATGGGTTGTCATGATAGCTGGAGGCCTTATGTAAGCCCACAGGTCTGCCATCTTTGCACTTTTATTAGGGCTGAATAGGATGCCTGTTAGTATTACACTAACATGGGTACAATACACTGCAATACAGATGTTTTACAGCATAGTTTTTCAGTGTAATTATATCAGCGATAAAGAGGTCATATGGACTAAAAAAGGGTTAAAATAGAGTAAATTTGAACATAGGTGCTATGTGTTCACTGCACGCATCGCACCCACTCGGAAAACTCACTTGTGTGAAAGGGGCCAAACAGTAATGGCTATCCAAATCCAGGCAGCCATGCAGCTGCCCCTCTTTCAATGTATGTGTGCATGTTTCTGCAGCATTTTTCCCCCCAAGTCCTTGTTAAAACATGGCGAGGAAAAAAACAAGGGCAGTAAACAGTTAATACAGTGGAATAAAGACATAAGTCCATCATTTAATAAACATTTTTAACATTTAGTAAAGTTAAATTTAAGTTAAAATTTAAAAATATACAAAAAACCCTTTTCATATTAAAAATGCTTTATAATGTAAAAGAGAATTTAACACAAGTGTTCATAATTGGTATAACCACAACTGTATCCATAATATAAAACGAATAAGCTAGTTATCCTACATAGCAAAACTGCAAAAAAAAAATAAAGAAACTATGCAAGAATTGTTGTGTTTTGTTCCTTGTCAGCCAAAAAAGGAATAAAAGTAATCAAAAAGTCATATGTACAGTATACCAAAGTGAACCAATTAAAATTACCTGTCATTCCACAAAACGTAAGCCTCATACGGTTTTGTTTCAGTACTATTACTTTTTATGATTGTCTTAACGAAAATTAACTAGCAATGCATACTGTATGTCTGTACTGTATATCTATATACGGCGGTACATTGATGAATGAATAGTAAGATTATTAGTATGTTGTTAATCTTTATAGTGCCCATGCACAAGGTCCAGAGCGTAAGACCCAGCAGAAAACATCAGTCAATGTACGCTCAGAGTGCATTCTTGTGCTGATCAATAACTGTATATTCACGATGATTACTACATTTGTTTTCTCAGAACATTATTTCCTATTGATTTTCTAATCTTTTCTGTTGTATGTTCATTTATTTAGGCCCAGAAATCATGGATCGAACGAGCCTTTCACAAGAGAGAATGTGTGCACATCATACCCAGCACCAAAGACCCCCATAGGTAAGGCCTGATGTACACAAATTATTTTATCATTTGGGTTAACCAATGACCATTGATTAATTAAGTTGAAGATACCTCAGATGTGTATAAAAACTTCTAAATCCCACGGCTATTCTGTAAATGGTGAGGCGCAGAATTATACAGTATGTAAGTGTACTAAATGAAACGATCTGTCTGCTGGACCAGCTGTGTTGGTGCTCAAGGCAGGGGTTATAGAATGTGTTCCTGCAAACTCAGCCTCTGAAATTCCACATCATAGATGACTGATGGCCAATCATGCATTTGATTACCCCCTGCTCCCAGTCATACTGAATAGTCCTCATTCCCGCCATTCTCTCCACACATATAGTATGCTCACTGTGGAGCAGGATGACCATTCCACCAATTATCTGTAGTAGGGTCCACAAGCTTCATCCCTAATTTCTAATACATATTATCTAAGTTAACTAAAGGGAAGATCTTCTAGTACTCCATCAACTGCAGCATTGTCAGCAGATTAGGTACAGTGTCCTGCTGGTGGCCACCTACTACTCCCCCTGCTGTCTGGTAAGAGATAACCTCTTTTAGGTCTATTATTCAGAACCAAACTCTTTAAATTTGTTCTTAGAACAAGAGACCCAAGCCAAAGAAGTTTGAATAACCTCAGTAGAAAGCTTCTGAAGACATCTATTATTTGGAGTCTCGTGATGATTTCCTCTTTGTTTTGGGGTTGCGTCATCATAAAAAGTACAAACATTTTTACAGCATGTAAAGGTTATGTGGAGTTTAATCCCAGCAAGCACACATAAAAATGAAAGGCAGCTTGTCCAGTGTTTGAGTATACTGTAGAAAGCTTAACACAGCGCAAACCCTGCCCTGAAGGCTGAGATTGTCTGTTCTGGTTCTGCCATGGATAATGTGTTGCAATGCTAAAACAATCACCATTTTGTTTCTTTTATGCTGTAGGTGTTGTTGTGGGCGTCTCATAGGCCAGCACGTTGGGTTAACTCCAAGTATATCCATCATTCAAAATGAGAAGAATGAAGGCAGACTGAATCGTAATGATGTTCAGTCAGAAAAGTGGTCAATTGGAAAGCATACTCAGCTCAGCCCCACTGATGCCTTTGGGACAATTGAATTCCAGGGAGGGGGACACTCCAACAAGGCCATGGTATTCATTTTTTATACCAAGTTTATCTAATAACTAAAGAACTATGAGGTAGCTTTTATTCACACTGTGGTACCTACAGTGGATGTTTGCTGCAGGCTATGTATCAGTATTCTTTTACTGTTTCATCATTATTTCTCACTGTATTCACACATTCATAGTTCTTCTTTAACCCCTTCATGCATTTTCACGTACATGTACGCGACAATGTGTTAGGGAATGTACGGAGCAGGCTGATGTGCTGAGCATTGTTCCTCAAAGCATAACGTGAACCCCCCCCCCCCCCCCCTATAAATCACATAAAACGTGGAAAAGAAAAGTGAATTAAGGAAATTAATTGAAGAAAAGACTGATACAAAAACAATTCAAAACATTGCCATGTAACATTTTTTTTGTTTGTTTTTTCATTAAGACCTAGTGGTGCACTTGAAAGTTTTGAAAAGGAGGTGGCCTTGTAACCTTCTCTGTTTTATACACCTATGGACGACAGCAATTAAATGTTTCTAAGTAACAACTATTAAAAAGCAAATTAGTGATGACATATTTCCAGAGAATATAGCCCTTGTCAGTCAAAGGAGGAGCTTCTTTGTGGAGAGTATCTGTATGTATAAATGGACCAGATATGTATATACATGTTTTAGATAAATAGGAAAGATTCCAGCTTCTATAAAAACAATTTTATTCTTTCCAGTACATCCATAACAAAAACACAGACACATAACAAACACATTTCGGGCTGCCAGTCTAAGGGCTGACCGACAGCCCAAAATGTGTCATGTGTGTGTCTGTGTTCTTGTCATGCGATATGCCCCCATTGTCCAAGATGGGATAACCCCTTTAATGATTTTTATTGTGTATAAACAATATGGCTGATTATAGCAGTGGTAGTTTAGCATCATTAAAATTCTTCCAAGCAACAAGCTCCGAATTGGATAAATAACAGGTAAAAATATTTCATATAGGTTTTAAAGTGCAACTGCACTAATCTATTCCAATCATTTTGTAATCATTGTTAAAGGGGTATTCTGGTTTCAGAAACTACATTCTATGTTTTGTATAATGAAAAGTTATATAGTCCTCTAATAAGATTTAAAGGGGTTGTCTCACTTCAGCAAGTGACCTTTATCATGTAGAAAAACTTAAAGGGATTATCCTAGACTATTAAATGCCCCCCATATGCCGCACCGTCCCTGCTGCTTCTCCCTGTGCGTGGATGAAAACATCTGTTCTCAGGGGTGACACTAGGGAGGCTTGTCTCCATCCCCTACTGCCATTGGCTGCTCCCCCCCCACACAACGGATGTTTTCATCCGCACACGGGGAGAAGCAACAGCGGCGGTACAGGAACCAGGAGAGGTGCAGGGAGTATATTCATTGTGAGGGGCCCGGGCATATTGCTTCCTTTGCTGGCTGAATTAATTTTTCCATCACATTATACACTGCACATTTCCATGGTTACAACCACCCTGTAATCCAGAAGTGGTGGTCGTGCTTGCACACTATAGGAAAAAGTGCAGCTTCTCTGGTGGCCAGGAGTGTGGTGCGCACGAAGGCTAGTGCTATTTCAAATAGTGTGCAAGCACGACCACCACTGATGCTGGATTACAGGGTGATAGTAACCATGGAAACAAGCAGTGTTTAATGTGATGGAAAAATTAATCCAGCCAGCAAAGGAAGCAATATAGACAATCGCAATACATTAGGAAGCGCCTTCTATTAAAGAGTTATCCCATGATAATATAAAACATGAAAATCAGACATCATATATTACATGATAACCTCTTTCTAGCAAAGCTAGAACCAGATCTGTACCTCACATGGATCCAGAAATCTCGCCATTCATTGCTCTGCTAGATTTATATCAAGTTGACAGCTCAAGGGGAGTGTCTTTTCTGCTGCATCTCAGGGGGCGTGTCTCAGCTCTCCCTATCACAGCTCAGGAAGCAGTTGAAAGATGAAACTGAGCATGAGCGGCCTTCTCAGTGAGCAGATCAAAGAAATAAAAAATAATAATAAACTGCAGGTGACGCTATACAGATACATTTTATTGAATAACTTAGTGGCTATGCTAAATTTTTAATTACATGCAATTACAAAAGTATTCAGATGAAAGTACTGTTTTGAAAACTGTAGAATATTTTTCCTGGGACAACCCCTTTAACTTTCTGAACATACGTACCGTAATAAATGCTATTTGCTGAAGTGAGACAGCCCCTTTAAGGATATGTGTTTAGCTGCAGAAATGCATGAATTGCTTGCTACTGAATTGGATCCATTCATCTGAATGGGGGTTGCAGAAAACCATATTCCAGAAACAACCCCATTCAGATGTACGTTATGGATTCTTAGCTACAGAATCATTATGATAGGCCATCAATATTAAGATCCTGAAAACCCCCTTTAAAATAAAACCCCACCACTGAAGCCACATTGAATAAATACTCATCTCCTGATACAGTGCTTTGGAAGAAAATTTGATCAATGATAAACTGCAGTGATTTGGGGAGTTACCAACAGATCTAATCAGAATTCATGTGTCTGTTTAGCCTATATTATGTAAATGTATTGCAGAAACGGGTAGGAAATCAGCCAGTAATAACAATATGTTTGAATTCTGAAACTGCAGATGAACCATTAAAGTATGTCTACATCTTCTTTTTCTGTTTGCAGTATGTACGTGTTTCCTTTGACACCAAGCCTGACTTACTGTTGCACCTTATGACAAAAGAGTGGCAGCTAGAACTGCCAAAGCTTCTCATATCAGTCCATGGAGGCCTCCAAAATTTTGAACTTCAACCAAAACTGAAACAAGTCTTTGGGAAAGGCCTCATTAAAGCTGCCATGACAACAGGAGCGTGGATATTCACTGGAGGAGTCAATACTGGTAATTGCGTTTGCAAGAATAGATAGATAATAGATAAGTATGAGATGGATAGATAGATAGATAGATAGATAGATAGATAGATAGATAGATAGACAGATAGATATGAGATATATAGACAGACAAATAGGCCGGTAGATAGATAGATAGATAGATAGATAGATAGATAGATAGATAGATAGATAGGATAGATAGATAGAATAGATAGATAGATTTTTTTCATAGATAGATATGAGGTGGATGGATAAATAAGTAGATATCAGATATATACTGTAGACAGACAGATAGGTTGATTGATAGATAGATAGATAGATAGATAGATAGATAGATAGATAGATAGATAGATAGATAGAATAAATGCATGCAATAAATTCACTGGAGGAGTCAATACTGGTAAATGTGTTTGCAAGAATAGATATGATATATACTGTAGATAGATAGATAGATAGATAGATAGATAGATAGATAGATACAAATAGATATGATATATACTATAGATAGATAGATAGATAGATAGATAGATAGATAGATAGATAATAGATAGAATCAGTGCATGCAATAAATGTGTTACTATACAGGACAGTGACACATTATTTTTCGCAATACTGTATATTTTTAGCAGTCTAGACCATGTATAAGGAATAACCACTATTTTATGGGACCTTAGGCTTCAGTAATTCTGTGAGATATTTTAGAATATTTTTTGGTGTTTTCCTGAAATTCAGCCTGCGGTGTCAGATTCATAATGTCAGGTAGTCTCAGATGAGATCTATGTGAGCTATTTTCTTCTCTTACTAATATGGAAACATAGGTGTACAACGGAGAAGGAGACACAGACATTGTCAAGGGAGTAGTAGTCTGCACTGTTATTCCTAATCGCAAGATATGCTTTTTTGCTCAGGGATATTTCCCAGCTTCATGGAGATAAGGATAGATTTTCGAAAATATGGTTTGTCTATTTTATGACAATCTGAAGGAAAACGTCACTGAGAACTATGCCTACTATTGCATTTTTACCTAAAGCTAGTACTCTAAACAATGGGGGGAGATTTATCAAACTGGTGTAAAGTAAAACTGGCTTAGTTGCCCATAGCAACCTTTGGAAAATGAAAGGTGGAATCTGATTGGTTGCTAAGGGCAACTAAGGTAGTTCTACTTTACACCAGTTTGATAAATTGTAATACATTTTGTAATAATAGACTTGTCTGTTGCTATGTTATTTATAACTGTTTGTACTTGAACCCCTGAACTGTAAATCGCTGCAGAATATGTTGGCGCTATATAAATAAAGATTATTATTATAAATCTCCCCCATAGTGCTTTTCCGGGTGCAGCTATCCATGGAAAGTAGAAACTGAGCCACATAGAGCAGAAATAATGCAACATAAAGTGTACAAATAATGCTGAATAACCAGAAAATAACCATACATTTAGTGCCTATATACACACACCTGCTACATACGGTATGACATGCTACAGAACGGACATACGGGTGCAAACAGCACCACATCTTTTGGTTTATGTGCACTAGCCCTTAATAGAATGGAGTCCTCCAATGTAACATCTATCAATAGCTGGAGTGGAGAGCAGTTAGGGTACAACCACACAGTGCGATGGTGACATAGTTGCGTTGCATACGTGCCTCAGCAGGTACGAATTAACTAATAAGGACAGCACTATTTAGTAAGTCTGCAGTGTTAATTACAGCAGCATTTTGCAGGTGCTGCACGGCCATTAACAGTTAATTGGAGCCCTCTAGAGATGAGCGAGCAGTGCTCGTTAAGAGCACTGTAGCGCTCGGGTCCCGTGTGAAATGCCCGCAGGCATGGCGGATCCGTCCTCAGCTGCATGTAAGTCAATGAGGACGGATCGTTTGGTATGACACTCATACCAAACGGTTCCGTCCTCACTGACTTTAAGACGGGTGAGGACGGAACCGTTTGGTATGAGTGTCATACCAAACGATCCGTCCTCATTGACTTACATGCAGCTGAGGACGGATCCGCAATGCCTGCGGGCATTTCACACGGGACCCGAGCGCTACAGTGCTCTTAACAAGCACTGCTCGCTCATCTCTAGAGCCCTCTGTGGCTCATACAGCTGCTCGATACTCTATACTACTTCTTCACCCGCGCTGTGTGATCATACCCTAACAGGGTACATATCTGTCTCTGAAGGACCCAGTCCAACTGTGCACAACACAAAGAGCACATTCATTTTACAGGGATAATTCCATCAGAAAGGGGTGTTTTTAAAAATTCATAATTCTTCGAAAACTATTTTTAAGAATTTTTTGGCTGTTTTCCATTTTTGGTGGTAATATACCATTGCAAATTAAGTACTTCTCCTTCTGCACCAGTTAAGAGCTCCTATTCACATAGATCATCCATTGTCAGTTTACTGCTGGTAATCCGCAGTGTAATCCTCATGATAGTGTCAGGGGTGCACCTAGCCTTTCTGCTGCCTGAGGTGAAAACTGAAATGGCGCCCCCTTCACAATGCAAATTTCTTAACCTTCCCTTCAGCACATGGCCCTTCGGCTGTCCCCCTCGTGCCCCTAATTGGCGCTGCCTGAGACAATCGCCTCACCTGGCCTCATTGGTGGTACACCCCTGGATAGTGGTAGATGCAGTATGACAGCTATATTGTCGTTTTGATAAGTTTAGACAGCGATGTCCACAGAAGAATACTGCAATTATCACTGTTATGTTTGATGCTCTAGTTGAGTCACTACAGGAGGGGCACTCTCTGATGATAGCCTACTGAAATAGTTAAGTGGGGCTGTTAGCCAGGTTAAAGGGGACACATGATCCCCATTTTTATGGAGCGGCAGACATGCATGTGTGTCCACCACTCCATAAAACTTTTTGAGACTGTTCAGGGCTAGGACAGCCGCATAGAGCACCATTCAAGTGGCGGAGCATGGGTCCCTGTTCTCATGATTGCCGTGGGCCCCAGCAGATGAGAAACTCTGGACGGTGGATACGTTGGATAAGGGATAAAGTAGTTTATTGGGACCCCTTTAAGGTTCTCACTTTCAAATGAAACTGTATAACTATATGTTTCTCTATCCATACATTCTTGGATTCATTATGTTTCATGTGTACTACAACTTTCTAGGTGTCATTCGCCACGTAGGTGATGCTTTGAAAGACCATGCATCCAAATCAAGAGGCAAGATCTGCACAATTGGTATTGCCCCCTGGGGAATAGTAGAAAACCAAGAGGACCTCATTGGCAAAGATGTAAGTATTTTGTAAGTGGACAGTACGAAAGTTGCTCATTGCAAAGATAGAGGCTCAATGTCTGCTATCCCAAATATCCTTCTCAGTATTAAAGCCTATGTGTTGGCAATAGTTATTTAACTGGATATGGATTACCAATAACAGCTAATATGGATTTGTTGAAGGAATGTTATCTTGAAGCTGGGGTCTTGGGTTTGAATCTGATCAAGCGAACATCTACATGGAGTTTATATGTTCTACCCGTGTTTGCGTGGGCTTCTTCTGGGCATCCCTGTTTCATCCTACACTCCAGAGATACACTGATAGGATAAATTGGATTGTGAGCCTGCATGTGGACAGGGAATAATATGAATAATGACAATACAGCTCCAAGGCATGTGTTGGAGCTATATAAATAAATTATACAATGCTATGGGCAGTTATACACCTTACGCTACCTTCACATCTGTGTCAGCGTTTCAATTAGGAGCCTCTATCACAGATTCTGTCAAAAACACTGGACAAATTAGAGTAACATGTACTGTAGTGTCTGTGATTTTGTCCTCCATATCAGAAACCTGAAGAAGTCCATTATAGTTAATGAGGTCCGTTAGGTGGCATTGGCGTCCATCCTATGATGGATCTGGACTGCCATTTTCCAAAAAGTAAAGCAGAATGTTAATGTCTAAATTGCTAAATAAACTGCAGCATTAAAAGATAACCTTCATCTACAGTATTTCTAACTTGACATAATAACATTAAATAATATAAGTATGACTTAGTAACAGAACACAGATATCATGGAATAATCCTTCTGGGAAGGTTCATGCTGTTCTAACCATGGTTTATTGAGCCGTATATAATACTAATTATTATTTTGTGTATACGTTCGGAAAAGAAAATAGGCCTTTAGAAAATATTAAACCCATGGATCTCTAATAATAATGTATGATATAATCTGTACAGTACAGAAAAAATGAGAGAAATAATTAGATAGTACACTTGCAAAACAGTTATTCATCCCCTGGTGCAATGCAAAATACATGTACAGTATGTACGAATGAAAATAAATCTGAAATGTAATATCTTTTCTGAAATTGTCCTACAACATGGACTGACCTCATGAGGGATCCAGTGCTTCTGAAACCTACTGATGAGGTGACCACCCCCCCATTGTTGGTGAGGTTCAACTAGGGAGGCTGTTTTGGGTAGTCATTTGTTGACTGGTGTTGCTACATGGGCCTTTTTAATTTTGGAGTGGACTTCGACCATTATAAAAAGCTCATCTTTTATCTATGTGGAGTAGTTGCACCTTGTCCACAATTTTAGGGGGTTGCTTTAACTACAGTTCCCTAATATTTTATCATTAGACACACAGATTTGTCCACATTTACCATTGCTCAAATTTGGTTAGGTACAATTTCTCAGGAAGCCAATTCAATATAATATTGTGACATGCTAGCAAAACTCTTGGCAGGCTGCAATTCACAACACAACCACTGGGTGGCCACACATATAAGATAGACATCTCATGGCACAATAGCACAAAATCATGTACCGTATTTTTAAAAAACGGATCATCTTGCATCACACGTCTTGGGATATGTTGAATCAAGAGGAGAGGTAAGCACAGATATACCAATAAAGAGAAAGCAATGTCCTGAGCCACATACACTGAAACATTCTGATGCGAATCTGAATTCCTTGACTTTTCTTTCTCTTCCTATTTTGGATACTTTTAAAAGATCCTGTATTAGAATATTGTATGTTAGTGATCTCTGAGTTTGGCTTTCCAGCTATTGTAAAACTACATCTGGATGAAGAGTCACAAGTTGGAGACTCTTGTTTTTTTGTAATACTAGATAGAACCTAAACTATTTACTACTTTTAGCTTTTCTGCCATTTATTGGAAATTTATTGTAGTTTATAGTATTTTGTTCATATTTATCTGAACTATTTACTTTTAAGATGACCATAAATGTAAAGATTTTGCACCAGTCTGATGGGCATTCCAGTTTTATTTGAGAATGGTCACTTGTTGGGTAGGAAGCATACATAAATATATACCGAAAGCTAAAGAATAACATAGTCATTTATATTTTATTTTGCATTTAATCCTTTAGGTGGTTCGGCCATATCAGACTATGTCTAATCCCATGAGCAAATTAACGGTATTAAACAGTATGCACTCACATTTTATTCTGGCTGACAATGGGACAACTGGCAAGTATGGTGCAGAAGTCAAGTTACGACGACAATTAGAAAAACATATCTCCCTCCAGAAAATTAATACAAGTAAGTAATTTTCAGTATATATTATACCTAATATCTCATGGGGAAATATATTTATTTTCCCACAGACTACATCTTCATATTAGATAACAAATCTTACCTGAGAGAGACTTCTAAATTATAATAAACCATGTAAAGATTTGTAATGTGGAACCTCGTTGCGTAGTTAGCACAGGAGCAAAGAGTACTGTACATAGCTACCATCCATCATGGACTCACTGTCTTGATACTGTTTCGATACCAATTAAATTTTCAGGGATGTACTGAGGAAGTCCTTTAGCAAAAATGTTTTTTAAAAGCCCCTCCCCTCCAAGGGGTTCAGACCAGCAAACACTTTAGGACAGAAGGACCCAGTGTCCTCACATCCTTTACCATACTTTAAAGAGAGGCATGGTTGCATAGACCTCAGTTCCTGATCCTGCCTTCATTGCTAATGTTGAGGTACCAGTGGAGAGGGGGACCTTTGTTAATGACCACTCAGTATAGCACATAGTGCCAACATAGTGCTATCAGTATATAACCATGTGCCAGGACACACAGGGGACATGTATCATATGATTTATACCACACAGGCAATCAAAAAAAGTCACAAATTATGGTGCATAACCATATTCACACAATCATTAGCAACTTTTCACTTCTCTCAACACTTTTGAGAAGTGGACCTCCCACAGCCTGACAGATTTATGACACATTTATGCAGCTTTTAATATGTATTACTACTTTAAAAAACGCATTTGACAAAAAAAATTCTTTACATGGCCATATTTTGACACCTAGAGGAAGGTATACAGAGCTGTGGGGCTTGTTTTTTGCAGGTCAAGATGTCGTTTTTGTTGCTACCATTTTGGGGTACAAACAAATTTTTTAAGGGGGGGCGCAGAGTGATAAAAAAAGGCAAATTGTGCATGTTTATTTTTTTATATTATGGCATTCACTGCTGTAACGGAAAAAATACATTTCTATATTTTAATCGTTTGGGCATTTTTGGACACAGCAATACCAAATATGTGTTTTTTATTGTTCATTTTTATATGTAAAATTGGTAAATGGAGGTGATTTAAATTTGAAATATTTTTGAGGTTTTTCTAAAACACTATTGCAGTCTATGGAACTTTTACAGGCTCACTGTCAAGCTGTACTTATTAGATAGATAGATAGATAGATAGATAGATAGATAGATAGATAGATAGATAGACAGATAGATCTATCCATATACTGCAAGAACCAAAGTTAGCCCAGCACCTCCAAACAATATGAAAAAGGGAGAAAAGGTTGCAGATGCACATTACCATGGTTGCAATGTAAAAGCAAACAAGGACTACAAGTGGCAGCACACTGCCATGCACAAAGGCACATACAAACACAAGAAACATGAATAAGTGTAAATTGCTATACTTATAATATGAAAATTAGAAGCTATTTGTGCATATTTTTGATCAAGCGACAAGGTGGCTTCTATCAGACAGGACCTGTACTATCAGACTTGCCTCTCTTGGACTTTTGGCCTACATGGAGTTGGACTTTTGGCCTACATAGAATCCAGCTATATCACGCTCTGAGTAAAAGCTCTAGGCAGATGGGCAGGAGTGCCCTCAAAAGGAGGCAGCCAATCCCCCAAATGTACAATGCAAGCAACAGAGTTAGACCAGAGCCTCATTTGCATTAGAGGACTGACAAATACCTTGGTGGAGTCTAGCATATCCCGTAAGAAGTCATTGAGTCCAACAGGAACTTCTGGTGTCAATTGCATGAAGCATCTGGCACTGCTTCATGGCTTCCATTTTACCCCTTCCTGACATCCATCGTACATATATTACAGATGTCAAATCTTCAAAGAGGCCACATTTTTTCCACTTCCGCCCCATTAATAGTTTGTTTCTAGCATCCAAATATAACATATGAAATATTAAATGGTGCCATTATAAATTGCAACTTAAAACACAAAATACAAGCTTTCATACAGCCATGTGACTGGGGAAAAAACAAAGTTAGGAATTTCGAAAGGCAGTGAGTAAAAAACTAACACACAAAAAATGAACATGACTGCGTGCGGAAGGGTTTACAAGAGAAACCAGGACACAGATGTGAACAGAACATAACAGATGTCCTCAACATTTAATGAGTGACACATATTACTATATCATCAGAGATTTCAGCCTAGCAGCTAAAAACAACATTATGTGAACCTGGCAATAATGACAAGAATACTTTTGATTATTCAGAATGGAACACAACCCACTTCTGCAGAAAGGGAATATAAGAACTCTGTGATATGTCTCTGACCTCATTATATTCATTCTCTATTAATTTGTGCCCAAAGATTGAATAAGGTATAATTATCCCTGTAGCTATGAGCCCATCAGCATTAGAGTTTCTGTAGAAACCTACTAAAAAAGAGGAGTCATTTATTTTCCTTCAACTGAGTTGCAGGATGTAGTATTAGAATTAGATTACATGGATTGCTTTTAAACATTGTTAGTTCTATAGATTTTTTCCCCACTTTCACCAGGACCTATTCTAGGGTAACTGGTGGTTTACTTACTTATAATGGGTTGTCTACGCTTTGATTTCAATGACCTATGTTTTGGATAGGTCATCAATATCAGATTGGTGGAGGTCCAATACATGACATCCCCTCCAATCACCTGTTTGAAGCAGCTACTGGAAACATAACAGTGGGTGGAGCCAGAAGTATAAGTCTCTGTCCACTACGTAGGGGCTATGCTGGACTACTGCTTCTCAACTCTAGTTTTAGGCTTCCTTCACATCTCTGTTTGTGGATCCGGCAGGCATGTATGGCCTATAAGACTCCTGAGGCCGTTTAAGACTCTCTCCATAAGTAGATATTGTACTCATCAAATCCTAGGCCTCTCACCCAGTTAAGCCAGTACTGCATGCTTAGCACTGATGAGGGACAATCACCCTGAAACAGCTGTCTGCAGATGAGGTGCTGGTTTATTTAATATCCAAATAATTGGCCTTTTAAAAGGTTGAACATCGGCTTATAGGATAGCTATCTTACATCTGGTGGGTTCAGAGGCAGAGCTTGTTAAGAGTTCATTTGCATACCATCTTCCCAGTCACCAGAGGAGCATTGCCTGCTCAATAAGAAAGCATTTCTTAATTCTCATTCCCTTGCCAAGCAGGATACAATGACTGATTTTCATATTAATGATGGTTGTTCCCATTTGCTATCCAAGTCTTGAATAAATTTGATGATTTCATATTTTAATTAATATTTATAATTAATAATAATGTAAGAAATGAAAGCTCTTTTCTGAGACTAAATCGCTTAGTTTAATATTCTTCAGCAGGGTTAACCAGTTGACTGAATAAATGTCTTCAGCTTATCCCTACTGTACATGGTACTCTATAGAGAAAGCTTGCTACTTTCATATGGGTGGCATCCAACACCTGCAAAAGCCGGGACAGAAATATAACTCATCACATTAAAATAGGACAATTGTTAAGGGGTGAGCCATTTAATGATTGAAATGATACTTCCATCCAGCAAGGATGGCACTAAGAATATGGATAAGTGGGTGGCTCACTAATACATAAGTCTCATGCACACGACTGTATTGTATAATAAGGATCGGATGTGGACCCATTTATTTCAATGGGGCCAAAAAAAGATGCGGACAGCACATTGTGTGCTGTCTGCTTCCATATGTTAGTTCCGCGGCCCCTCAAAAAAGATGGTACATGTCATTTTCTTAGGACATTTCTAAAGGATGGCATGGAACCACTGCACCCATCCAGCGGCGGGATCACATTTGCCGTAAACATCTATTAGCCTAAGTAGGCCTACCAGCTAGATGCTTTTCAGGGTACCTGACCCCCTCCTCAGTAGCATAGATAAACTTAAAGGGGTTATCCCATGAATGTAAAACATGAAAATCAGACATCATAAAGTCCAATCTCTTGGACAATCTCTTTCTAACAAAGCTAGAACCAGCCCTGTACCTCACATGGATCCAGAGATCTCCCCATTTATTGCTCTCCTAGATTTATATCAATCTGACAGCTCGATCAAGAGGAGCATCTTTTCTGCTGCAGCTGAAGGGGGCGTGTCTCATCTCTCCCTATGACAGCTAAGGGGGTCTGTCCGTGCTCTCCCTATCACAGCTCAGGAGACATTTGAAAGATGAAACTGAGCATGTGCAACCTTATTCAGGACAAAGAAATAGGAAAAAGAACAAACCGCAGGTGGTGCTATGCAGATACATTTTATTGAATAACTCAGTGGCTATACAAAATCTTTAATTAAATGCAATTACAAAAGTGTTGGTTTGAAAACTGTAGAATATTTTTCATAGGACAACCTCTTTAACTCTTTAACTTTATTTGTTATCTATTTAAAGTGGAATTTAGTTCACCATTGCATTTGACTAACAATTAATTAGCATTCCCCTGGTGCTATCACATAACTATATAGGAGGTGTATGGTTCTTTGTGAGTATACACATATTTTAATATTTATATCATATTATTTTACTTATATTTTATTTGCCACTGGTTTTTAATAAACTTCATTTGTAATCACCTGTAGTGTCAACTGTGCACACGGAGTACCTTCCGTTTTTTTGCAGACCCATTGAAATGAATGGTTCCGCATACGGTCCGCAAAAAAAACGGAACGGACACGGAAACAAAATACGGTCGTGTGAATGAAACCTAAGGGCTCATGCAAACAACAGAGCTGTGTTCACAGATCCTCTATGGCAGTTCTCACAATGTATAGCTCCCTTGTATGGACCAGTCTCCATGCACTGCTGTACAAGCTTCACTGGGTGCCAGATGTACAGAGATATTCTCCTCCAGAGGCAATGGTCCTTGTGGAGATTAAACCCATACATACAGAGCATTAAGCAATGTTTTCAGTCCATTCATAAGGAATCTGACAAAAAAGATATCTGTATGAAAATGGAGGCATACAGAGGATAGTGATCCTATACACCTACAGTATATGGCAGCCATATTGCTGCTCTGTATTTCATGAGCCCTTAAAAAATCTTCTTGTATACTGGTCAGCATTTCATTTCACGTACACAGAAAAGGCATGCAGTGTCCCGATTGCTTTGAAATAAGGTGCTGCCATATGGTGTCTGAGTTGTACATAGATTAGCATCCATAATATAGAAACTGATGATGAACCATGGTGCAGATTGATACGGAATCTGGCAGACGACAACTCTCTATGCCTGTATATGAAATCAAACAGTAGTATAAATATGCGGCACACTGAATATTCTTTGCAAGTTAAAGGTAATTTTATTTAGTGATTTTCACAACATAAGGATTATGATCCAGTTTACAGGACATTAAATGCTGCATAACCAATAACCACTATCCATATATGAGCAGGATGTTTCTGGACATACCTGGATCCATATATCCCTTCATCTCTGACCACAGAAACTCCAAGCTGCTGAAGAAGGTCCCTATGGACCGAAACGTCCGACTCATGTATGGATAGTGGTTGTGCAGCATTTCATCTCCTATACATTGGATCATGAACCTATTATCGTGAAAATCATTACATAAAATTACCTTTAAATTGCAAAGAATATTCCGTGTGCCGCATATTTACACTACTGTTGGATGACCGTCGAGTCTTTGCTGGCACCGGGAAGAGCAAAACAGTGTGCGGTAGTCCATTCTCTAATATACTGTATATGAAATCAAAGGCATACAGAAGTAGAGTTAGGGCCACAAAGAAGTCTATGAGTTCCATATTATGGCTCCATACGGCTCAGTGGTTAAATGAAATATGCTTGTGCATGATAACTAAAAGGGAGACTACACATGCTGGATGTACAGTAAGTGATAAACCAAAAAGTACAAATCCTTCAAATTTTCTGTATATGCAACCTACGCTAAGTATGGGCATATAAAGTAATGTAAATCAGCCATGTTACCAACATTGGCATCCATTTGGTAATTGTGATAATTTTAGTGGTTGCTGTCGGCAACAAAGACTTTTTTTTCTATGAGACAGTTTGATAAATGAGGCTTGATATACAGCATTTAATTACAGTGGTCAGATTTTCTCATAAATGCATACATTATTGGTAAGGCTAGTTTCACACGAGAGCTATGAATCCTGCCGGCATTGCTGGAAGCTTGAACATCCATACAGCGGTTTTCTTCCGGCCGATTCTCAGTACATTTGCCAGGTTGCGGCCAGATCTCTGCTGTTCCCCATTATAGTAAATGGGGCCAGATGTTGACACTTAAGCTTCTGGCAATGCTGGAATGCATTGAGATCCGGCAGGTTGTTCCCTGCCGCAATAGCCTGCCAGATCCCTAGGGCTAGTGTCAAAGTAGTCTAAGGGAATGACAAACAGGTAAATAAAAGATAGTTATGTCACTGCAGGATGCTTAAAGGAGTTGTCCACTTTTTTATGTTGATGACCTAGCCTCAGGATAGTTTGTCAATATCAGATCTGCCAGGGACCAACTCCTGGCAACCCCGCTGATCAACTGTTTACCTGCTCACCTTCTTAACTACAATGGTACACTGGTGTAAATACACCGACGCCATCACATTCATTTCAATGGGATGGCTTGGTAGTATTCACTTGAGCAGGAAGGAACCGTCCCATATGAGCTGTGCTTTCTCTTCGAACAGCTGATCATCAGGGGTGCCAGGATTCAGTCCATGCCAATCTGATATTGATGACTTATTCTGAGGATAAAAAACAGGGGGCAACCCCTTTAAAGAAGTCTATAGCATATTGTTAGAATATGCCATAAATGTCAGATAGGTGTGGGTCCCACCTCTGGGACCAGCTCCTATCTCCAAAACAGGGCCTTAAAAGTAAAGAGAGAGCACACTGTTCATGCGTCACCCTCCATTCATCATTATGGGAGTTATTTCCGAAGTCCCATAGTGGTGAATGGAGAGGATGTTGCACATGTATGGCACGCTGTCCCTTTTTTTGGTGGTCCCATTCTGGAAATAGGAGCAGGTCCCAGAGGAAGGGACCCACACCTATCTGACATTTTCTAGAGATGATGGTTGTAAAACTAGAACTTGTTTGCATAGCTTTTACTATTCGAATCTCCAGTTGAGGGAACCGCAAAATCTCCCGGAAATGAGAAATTCGGGCCACGTGCCTACACCTGGCATCTTTAACAACCCAGTGAAAAATAGATTGTTTAAGAGGCATCCCTCCCTAGCAAAGTCAATTTATATTTTGAGGGGCCTTCCCCAGTAATAGCTAGATAAGAGAAATGTATATTTAGGAAATACATTGAAAACGTGAAACAGAACGGAACTGTAAATGTTAATTCGAATACGTTATTGCACTTAGAGATGTTTTCTCTCTTATTACGATTGGGCATTATTAGGCTTGCAAATGTTCAACATGGCAGAAGAGAATTCATCAGCACTTGTCACGTTATTGCTTTAATTGGGTCAATCATGGAAGTGATTTGAGGTGGCATTCAGAAGCAACAGAACTATTAAACTATTAAATTATTAAATTATTATAACTATTGAATTATTTTACTTATTTTATTGAAGGGATGTGGCTATTGTTGAAAGACTCCGCAGACCGCCTTCTCAATAATAAGGTGCTGAATATATTAATCTTGACAATAAACTTGCTATCTATGCTATTACTTGTCAAGACAAATGTCGAAAAGGTACACGTGTGGAACTTCCATTTGAGGCTCTAGCTAGGGGGGAAATGAAAAAATACATGTTAATGTAACCGAGAAGAGTAACAAACCAAAGTCAAGGTCAAATTCTAGAGGCTGGAATGTCTCTATTCAGAAAGACTGTCACATTTAGTCCTTGATAAAAGCATCTGATTACATGTTGTTCTGTATAAGCCTAATGCGAACGCACTTACATTGCTTTTACTGCCATTTTACTGCAATATGTCTAAAGCACTATTAGCGGCCATGGATTTCTTTTACTTAAATTCTTCATTAAAGTTTACTGCTTTTTATAAATGTATGTAAATGTCTTCCACAGATGACTGTATAAACGCCATGACAATGTCGCATAACTACTTCTAATATATATTTCATACTGGAATTCACTTAAAAGCTTGGCAAAATAGCAAGTCGCATGCCATCTCAAAGAAGAAAGCGCAAAAAGACGGTCACATTCATTAAATATATAACAAATGGACTGCCGGTATAGCGGCAGTCCATTTATTTATTTATTTTGCAAAAGGGATCCATGAAGAACAGGAGACTTTTGGAGACTGTCTGAGATAATGTTGCTCATTTACCAAGGCTCTATGCCAGGTCTTGCGTGTAAAAAATGTGGTGCAAAGAGCAATTTGCACCCAAAAAAAGTAAAATTTTTTGTTTTTTTCCACCACCCTTGTCACTTTCTAAAACAGCGTGAGGAGCCTAACAGAAGGGTTGAGACACCTTAAAGGGGTTCTCCGGGAATTAAGAAAATACAAATACGTAAATATTACTTTATTATAAATATATTCCCAAATACCTTTCATTAGTTATAATGGCTTGTTTTGTTTGGGGAGCAATCATTAGGAGAAATAAAATGGCCGCCATCCTATTAGTACACACAAAACCTGTCCTAATCACACAGCAGGACAAGTTACTTCACAACACTGAGGTAAAGAGCTGCCTCATCCTCCTCTCTGCTCTGCTTGTCAGGGATTGTGATCCTGAACACAGATGATACGATCTGAATCTCTGTAGGAATGGAGTTCATGAGCGGACATGAAGTAGAGAGAGGAAGTGGGGGATATGGTAATGAGCAGCAGCACTTGTATGGAATCTCCATTACCACAGTCTATCTTCGCTGTACTCTCTGTATCTCCATTTCTACAAAGATTCAGCTAAATATCATATTAAACTGTATTCAGGATCACAATCCCTGACAAGCAGAGGAGGATGAGGCAGCTCTTTAACTCAGTGTTGTGAAGTAACTTGTCCTCCTGTGTAATTAGGACAGGTTTTGTGTGTACTAATAGGATGGCGGCCATTTTATTTCTCCTAATGCTTGTTCCCCAGACAAAATGAGCCATTATAACTAATGAAAGGTATTTGGGTATATATTTATAATTAAGTAATATTTAAGTATTTTCATTTTCTTAATTCCCGGATAACCCCTTTAACACATTTACTATCATTTACAGTAGCACTCCCAGAAAATTCTTTGTTCTCTGACTTGCTAGGTACATGATGTAAACTGTAGTGACTGTATTTGTAAGTTCTAACCTCCCTTCTGATCCTCAGCTGTGTCAGCCCTCTGATCTCCAACTGACACAGGACAGGAAGTCCGTTACATCTCTATTCATTCCTATGAGACTGACATTAGGCTTCCATAGGAATACATAGAGAAACTGACTTCCTGTCCACACATAAGATGCTGGGTTATTTGGAAAGTTAGACTGCTGGTCACATGACACAGGTGAGGATCAGAAGGGAGGTTATAACTTACAAATACAATCACTGATAAGAAGATTACATTCACTGCAGATTATATCATGTACCTTTCTAACAGGTCAGAGAATAAAGGTTTTGTGGGAGTTGGCATACATCTCCTAACTGTAGTAGAATTCAGTTCTTCGGTATGGACATCAGATTGGTCAAATTCATTAAAGGGGGTTATCTCATGATTAACATAAAAAATAAAATCATACATAATCTAGTACATGACAACCTATTTCTAACAAAGCTAGAACCAGCCCTGTACTTCACATGGATTCAGAGATCTCCCCATTTATTCCGTATAAACATATAGAATTTATTGATAATAATAAAATAGACAATCAGTAATATAACATACAGTGACTATGGGGATAGCCAAAATAGGGTAACCATGATCCCTTCTGCAATGTGGAACCCAAGGTACCCTCCCCCAATACACATGCGCTGCTGCATAAATATATATCTTCAAATTGCTGAACCACAGCTGCACATATACCACTGTGCAATTATCCACATAAGATTATACCAAATGAAAACACAGCTGTAAGTCAGAAATAAATGTACCATTTAACAATATGTTAAACAGCAACAGTATATAAATATTCAAAAACACGCACTTATAGGGGCACGTTTATGCCTCTTTAGAAAAAATGGGTGCAATATCTAAACATATCTAGGGTACAATAGCCCTTCAATAGAACTGCAACATAAGCATATGCTACACATTGGGCTATAAACTCTGTATGGTCACAGCACAGCCCATCAAAGTCACCATATAATCACCATGTGCTTACCCATATTGAGCAACAACGCAAGATAGTGGGGGGGGGGGACCCAGCAGAAACCTCGACGTGCGTTTCACATCAGCAAGGCTTCGTCAGGAGATAACTATCATTAACCTAAGGTCCTTTAAATAGGCCACTTTGGCGCCAAACAATCCTCTCAGGTGACTCCCATCTTGGCGCATCAAACCTGGGTGATGCACACCACGTCATCAGGAGGGTGCCGGTCGGACATCGGATGAGGGAGCGAACCGCAATGTTAGCGGGACGGTCCCTCCCCCAAGGTCAGAGTTCCCGCGCCCCTCAACGACGCGGCACACAGCACACACCAGTGTGCGCTCCATCACCTCAATACAGGAGCGGCCTGGGCTCGTATAACTTTTTTTATAAAAAGTGTATGGGCATATTTTATTTCACCACTTTTCTGTGGGGTAGGATTTTGGTAGGTTTATATTCTTTAGTAAATAACCACTGTTGTATCCATGGGTCCGGCAAATGTTAGCAAGAAAGATGTGAAATACTTATACTTTGATTATTACTATAAGATATGGGAAACCATTGATTTTTGGCTCTGGAATATTCATGAACGTCTCCGGGTAGCAGTAGAAATGATGAATTTGGCCTAATACTATGAGCTAGATGCCACTACCTAGGTTGATAAAGTATAACATTTACTGGATTTATTAAAAGCCTGCTTTTATTTTATTTTATTTTTGTAATGCTGAGCACAGTGTATGGTACATTACCCTGGTCCTGCAATTCTCAATTTGCACCAAAACCCAATAACTGTTCACAGTTAATAAATGTCTTTTGCAATAATGAAACAAGAAAAGTAAAACAAGAATATAATAAATTCAAACACCGGGCTTCAGTGTATGAGCTGCAAAAGGTAGAATTAGGAGGGTTTCTGGGTTGTACAAAAAAAAAAAAATAGAGAAAAGATGTAAATTTGAATCTTATTGTTGATGCTGTTCCCTTTATATATTCATGCGGGTTCACCAAAGCTGAACCTACCCTCGTTCTGGGAGTGATAACGGAGCTCATCCACTAAGTAATCACAATTCCAGCACTGCTCGCTCTATTCTCCATAGCAAAATGCAAGCACCATTGAGTCCACCTGAGGAACTGACAACCATTACAATGGTCCCTGCGCTGCTTCCATTGACCTGATGTGCACTCACGTGTAATGAAGTGTCGCTGAATGCAAACACTTAAAATATAACCAAAATTTTAACAAATTTGCTTATTTACTTGTCATTGTTGCAGATGCAAGAAAATCACTTAACATAACAGATATCTGGCAGTGAGCGGCAGTTAAAGGCGGTTTCCAGCTTTATTGTGTAATAAAAGGCTATGAAGCTGTAGCTTTCTTCTGTTTCAATCTACCAGATTTCTTCTTGCCTCTTCTTGCAGTTCATGACTGGAAACATTCATTGGTCCAAATTTACGAATGATTGCATCCAGAATGTGGCATACAATGTGTCAAAATTTGGCACATTTCTGGCGCAACTTTTAGACAGGCGGCAAATGTGCAAAAAGTATACTACACCTCGCGTGACAAGTGACATAGCTTAGGTTACTTTCACACTGGCGTTTCTATTTTCCGGTATTGAGATCGTCATAGGGTCTCAATACAGGAAAAAAAAAGGCTTCCGTTTTGTCCTCATTCATTGTCAATGGGGACAAAAAATAACTGAATAGAATGCTCCGTTCTCATACCGGAGAGCAAGCCGCAGCATGCTGCGGTTTGCTTTCCATCCTGGTATGCGGAGCAAGATGGATCCATCATGACCCACAATATAAGTCAATGGGGACGGATCAGTTTTCTCTGACAAAATCTGACACAATAGAAAACGGATCCGTCCCCCATTGACTTTCAATGGAGTTGATGACGGATCCGTCTTGGCTATGTTACAGATAATACAACCGGATCCTTTCATAACGGATGCAGATGGTTGTATTATCAGTAACGGAAGCGTTTTTGCTGAACCCTGCGGGATCCAGCAAAAATGCTGGTGTGAAAGTAGCCTTAATGGGTGAGGGCATGGCTTGGCCAAAAGGTGTATGTACTAAGATGCAACAATATATTTCAAAATGGCACCAAAATATTGTTGCAGAATGCCGTCACAAAGTAGACCAACCAATAGACCAACTTTTTACCCTTTCATTTGGATCCATTTGCCCTGTGCTACACTTTGACTTGAAGATTTTTGATGTGGAATGAAATTTAGCAAAACAATTTCTACTTGGCCTTAAAAGAGTAAGCCGTGATATATTATGACAATCACTGCCAATTTGTAAGTGAGCAGCATGGTATCAACAGATAGATAATGTGGATGAAATCTGGATTTAAAGAGACACTTCCATCAGAAAAGGATTTTTCTTATATTCGTAGAAAACACATTTTGGGGGTCATTTATTTCTAAAACGTTGGTCTTAATAAACCCCTGCACTGGCAGTGTATCCACCGGAGTTATGAAGAGGGGCAGGCCTCTTTATAACATCAGCAGATCCACCACCGCTTCTATATGTAAGATATCTTTCTAGCTGTCTTACATTTAGACCTTTTTCTATGCCTGAAATGGGTGTATAAAGTGGTAAATGAGACAGGCCTACCGGGCAGTCCCCTTCCGCGTCCATGCCAAGCCTACTTTTTTAGGCATGGCGTGAGTAGGGAAAAGTCGCAGATTTCGGCACAACTAACTGTTGAGCCGCAATCTGCCCCTGAAATACCCCAAATTTAGGCGTAATTAAGCTTCATAAACGACCCCCTTTGTTTTGAATTTTTTTTTTCATTTTGGAGAAAATGTGATAAATTATTCACGTATAGGCTGTTATTAATATGTGATTTTAAAAAAATTATGGACGTGTCCTTAAAAAAAAAGTGTATTTGATAAAGCAGTTAATTAGTAATTCCCTGCTAATTAAAGTGTACCTTTATCTATCTTCTGACATATGATTGCAGTCATTACTGTCTCATGCATTCTTACTCAGGCCAGCTCTGAGAAACATCAGCATTCTGTACTTTTAGGTATGACTATAGATATGTTTAAAGACGCTAATGTCCTTGTTAAAAACATTTCTACAGATTTAATGAGCTTTAATGATTTTTCTCAAAATACCTCTTATTATATACTATTGGGGACAATATCCATAATGGAGGTCAAACATCTGGCTGCCATTTGTATAATTGGGAAACAATGAGCCTATAATTTATCATGAGATGACACTGATAATGCTTTCATTTTGCTTCTTATTCATCCTAAATATGCATACATCAAGTAACAGTCATTTATTAGCAGAAGTCATGTGACCCGTGGGCTTCCCTTTGTCATCCTATGCCTGAGAATATATGAAGGGGGCTGGGAAGGCAAAGGGACGTTCAACTGTCATTTCTGACATCTACTTCAGCCATCACTTCATCTTTATGGTCATCTGACAGTAATAGTTAATAGAAAGTGCATGCCGACAGCAAATCTTTGGATCTATCAAAACCTACGAAGGAGATCATCCCAGCTTCATTCATTGTCATTACTTTATTCATTGTCATTAATACTGGTGGGTTTATAATGGGTGTTGGTAAACCATAAAGTGTAAATTAAAGGGGTTTTCCAAGACTTTTTCACTGATGACCTACCACCTATATAGGTCATTAGTATCTGATTGGTGGAAGTTTGACACCCAGGACCACCACCAATTAGCTGTTTGAGAAGGCACCAGAGCTCCTTCTCTGTGCTCACTAAGCGTAGCTCCATCAATTTGATAGCGGCTGTGCTCGGTTTTGCAGCTCAGCCCTAGTCACTTGAATGGGGATGTGCTGCGACTAGGCCATGTGACCAATGAACGTGACATCACTGGCCTAGGGAAAGCTGTGAGAAGGCCTCAGTGCTTACAGTAATGCCAGTCCCTTCTCAAACAATTGATTGAATGAAATATCAGGTGTTGGACCCTCACCAATCACATTCTGATCACCTATAGATCATTGGTTAAAAAAGTCTCGGAAACTCCATGTAAATATGTTAATACTGTTTCCAGAATGCAAATTGCCAGAGCAAGTTCTGAAAAGACATTGAACCAGCAAAGAATGCTTGAAGATATCTCCAGCCAACAGAACTGTGAATCCAGCCCTGGACTATAGGGGTACAACCACATGGGCAGGTTTCTGCAAGCAGTTTTGGAAACCAATACCAGGAGTGAATTCAAAGAAGAAGAGAAGTCGAATCTGTCCTTTATACTTTCTCTCCTTTTATGATCCACTCCTGATTTTGGCTTCTAAAACTGCACCACTAAACCTTTATACAAGTTGTAACTAAAAATAAAATTGGATGAGAAGGCTGTGTTCACAATGCATGTGCAGTGCAAATTCAGCGTATGACAGGGGCCAAATGGACACTCTTTTGGCCATTGTCGGGAGAATAGGGTCTATGGGTAGGTTTGATGTATATGCCGAGAAGGCATATCCGTAAGTCCTGATTAAGTACTATAGGCCACTGCAGAACACAAGGTTGACCACGGCACTCTCCCAAGTGGCTTTTGTATTTATGGAGGAGATGGCAGTGATTATAAGAATGCTTCTTTAATTTAATTCATTTTAACACCAGTGGTAACAGTTATACATCAGTGCAACATTTTAGGACCTTTTATTTGGTGCCTTTTCTCAAGCTGGTCCAAAGTGCAGCCGTACTGTATGCCACATGCACACCACACACTTTGGACCAGCTTGAGAAAGGGCAACAAATAAAAGGGCCCAAAACGTTGCACTGTTGTATAACTGTTACCACTGGTGTTGAAATGAATAAAATTAAATAAGCATTCTTATAATCACTACAATCTCCTCTATAAATACATAAGTACTATAGGCCAGTGTTCCCCAACTCCAGTCCTCAGGGCCCACCTACCGGTCATGATTTGAGAAGGTCCCACAGAATGAATACCTGTTGTAAGTCCTGATGCACTGACACTAATTATATCACCTGCTCAATACTAAGGAAATCCTGAAAACATGACCGGTAGGTGGGCATTGAATCTGATTGGAGGTGAGGAACACTGCTTTAGGGGACATATTCAATATGCTATATAGTGGCATATAGAACATCAATGTTGTCTATCACAGTCATACAGTACAGTACATCAGGATATGCTTTCAGCATATGCATCTAACAGAAGAATTAAACGTGAACATAACCTAATGTAATGAATTTACTGTGTTACTCTTTTTATATAGATTCATTGTATATGCAGTTCAACTGGTGTTCATAGCTGAACGCAACCTATAATATCATGATTCTGTCATTCATTATGCAGTGGTAATGCATCTCCAACAAAGCTACAATATATGGGGGTCAATTTTCTTTACCCATCTCAGTTTTACAGTTTATGTATGTCTAATCTAAAACAAGGCCATGTCACAAGCTTCCCAATAGATCTTCTTATAAATGGCCACAGTATTCTTTTAAATGGCTACTGACTTTTAAATGGCTAGAGGATTGATCACCTGTGCATAACATGGGAGGGTCATTTCAGTAATTTCACTTGGCATGACTCGATCAGTCACCTACTTTGGAGATAACATCTAAGGATCCCTGGAATGGAACCTTTCACAATCACCACATCATAGCAGTTGTCCAAAGCCTAAAATTCTAAGGGTGCATTCACCCAACCATACGTATTTTGAAGTCTGTGAAACGCAGATCCACAAAATACAAATGGTGCCAGTGCTGCATCCGTTTTTTTTGCAGGCCCACTGATTTCAAAGGGTCTGTGACCTGCAGTTGTGGCCAAGAATAAGACATGCTCTATCTTTTATGGAACAGACATATGGATGCAGAAAGCACACAGACCCACAGACTTCAATAGGTCATTGGGCCACACCTGCAGCCAAGAATAGGACATCTTTTGCGTAACGGACATACGGATGTGGAAAACACACAGATGTTTCCCGTGTCCTTTCAGCATCTGTATGTCGATTCCGCAAAAGATAGAACATGTCCTATTCTTGGCCCCAAATGTAGGTCAGTGGGTCTAGAAAAAAAAAACAATGTAACATGGTCGTCACACAGACATCCGTGTTTTGTGGATCTGTATTTTTGTGTACCTTAAATACTGTCTTGTGAATACACCCTTTGATAGTAGACAGAGTTATTAAACATAAACCATGCTAAACTGTTGACAACACTAGGTAGGGGCTGAGAAGACAATCATGCCTTTTGTGGAGCTTTTCTCATCAGGAGTAGTGTGAATATGAACTTTTCTTTTGCCAAATTCTGCCCCTGCTAGTGCTCAGAATGGGGCTCATGGTCAAGTGCTCTCTGAATTGAGCTTCTTCACAACATTCCCGCAAATTATTTCATCACATTTAGAAAAGCTTTTAGATACACTTTAATCATGTACAACCCCTTTAATCTCTTTAAAGAAGGCACCAAATT
>ONZH01028706.1:0-41156 GCA_900303285.1 Rhinella marina
ATTAGTGTCAGACTGCTCCCCCCCCATTGTCATCCAGTAATCCAGTCATCAGCTTCTTACTGACCCTGTTCTTACAGGCCATAAGGATCTGGGGTGTGAACTCCCCACTATCGTACTGACTCTCAGCTTTCAGGGACTTGAGGCGATCATACTGCAGCTGTCTCATCCTTTGCTTTATGTTCTGGACGCTCTCTGTCCACCGTCTCGCCACCATTCATCCTGCTGTATAGGCGACTTAGCTGCAGTCTAAGAGCAGAGTATCTCATATAGTCCACATTACTCTGTCTCCTGGCTATACTTATAATAAACTGCTTGATGTCACCTTTCATACACTCCCACCACTCTGCCTTACTATCAAACTACACTGGGTGTCTTCCGGTCATTATAGAAGGCAGTAAATGAATCTTTAATGCAGGTCCAAAAATAGAGAGCTATTAACTTCCAGTAGCCCCTACCATAACCACAGCGCCGGCCAGATCCAGCGTTACCACTCACCATACATGGTCAGAGAACTCTTAGGGGAGATGTTATACTGGAGTTCCTCCTGTCCCTTTTTATGTATATTCTGTCTATCCTCTGGCGTTCCCCCCTTATGGTAAGTATAGCTTTATGTTTGCTTTGTAGACATAGGGGTCCACTAGAATGGGCCTCTGACTATAGTATCAGGAAAGTCTCATCATAAGTAACCTCTTGTGACTACTGGAGCGGTCTAACATTACATGACACATTATTAAAATCACCGCACATTATAAACACTCGAGATGTAAAACAATATGATTTCATGTTCTGGAACAATTCTCTCCTCTCTTTGGGAGTCTGCTGGGCGTATATATTCATCAATCTATAATATACATTGTCCAGAGTAAAGTCCAGCATGAGGCAGCGGCCGGGGCAGATCTCCAGGACCCGCTCCACCCGAACATCCATGTCCTTGAAGAGTATGGCCACCCCATCATTCCTTTCTAAACCAAAGGACCAGAATGATGGCCCACGTCTCCAGTCTCTCCTGGCGGCATACACATGGGCATTACTCTTCAGATAAGTCTCCTGTAAGCAGAAGATACCAGAGCGCTCCCAGCCAGACGCTGATAGATGACCTGTCTCCGGCTCCTGCTCCTCACACTATTCACATTAATAGAGCTGATCCTCAGCCTCATCACTCAGGTCACTTGGATTTCTTCCTCCTTCTCCCACTGTTGTGACCATTGGTTCCCCATCTTTTGGTGGACACTGGGGGGTCCGGCTCATGGTCCTGAGGATTGTCATCAGAGGGTTGTGCTGGGGATTGCTCCATTGGTGTAGCCTCCTCCTCCCCTAGTACACTGTAACGTCCAGAGGTAATGGCCAGAGCCGAAGCCTCGGCGGCCTCCCCAGTGGCGGGGTGTTTTCTGGATGGATGTGTGGCTGTGCTCTTTCTTTTCACAATCGGAACCCTTATTATCCACTGGTCCTGCCTCGGATCAGCCAACTCTGTAGATGAACTGGTCAGCTTTTGGGCATTTCACTGACCAAGTCCCTGAGGATTACTTGTACACGGGGAGATTGTTCAGTGGACTGCTGGTTTTACATGTAGTGCAGTCTCCACAGATGGATATCAGTCTCTGCAACAGGGATTAGATATTTACTTTGGGAGGTAGAAGCCTTTCTTGTGATTGCTGGTACTTGTAGTGCGGTCTCTACTGGTGGTACACACTCTACAGCAGGAGTTTTAAACACTTTCTGAGCACACGGAGTCTTTTCAGTGGCTGGTGTCTTTGTGGCGCAGCGCTCTCAGGTGGGACATCAGATGCTCGGTACTTGGCTGTCTATACTGGTGGCACTGGAGACTGTCTGGACTGGAGACTGTACTGGTGGCATGGTTCCTGGGCAGCCTCCAGATCTTGACCTACATCACTGGCATGAGTGGACCCTTGATTGTGCTGTGCCCATGGACACTCCCGGAAGGTATGGCCGTCCTGTGAGCACAGGTTACACACCACCACTCCATGACATTCCTCCTTCACATGTCCCAGCTGTCCACACAATGAGCACTAGACGAGAACAGTTAATAGCAGTGTCTGCCCCACATCTATGGCATAAACATGGCTGCCCAGGGTAGAAGCATATCCCCCTCTCTGGTCCCAGGTAAAAGGAATGGCAGATGTCGGTCACACCATTGTACTGTGTCAGTGAGATCTTCACCTTGTACCTCCTTCCAGAGGTCCTCCTCATCATAGATCTTCTCTGGACGACTCCTTACCAGACATTGTCTTCTTAGCCAGAGCTCCAGATCAGCCAGAGCCACCACCTCAGACTGGAATAAGATGGTGGCTGTTATCACCTCAGGTTTGGACAGGGAGATCACCTGCAGATGATTCCAGATCACATGATTCTTTGTGTCATTATAAGCGCCCCAGAATAAATCCAAATCATACCTCATCTTGAAACTGACATCAAAGTTTCTGCTGGAAGAAGGAACGTGGATCAGCATAGATCTCAGATGCAGCAAAACCCATGAAATCCTTCAATAGTTTCCTCCCAATGTAAGTTCTGGAGGGATATCGCGCTCTGGACCTGTATATCGGATCCGCACTGCGTTCTTCCTCTGTGGCGGGGGGTTAGCCGGCCTGGTGACATTAGAGAACAGTCTCCTATGCTGGGGCTGCTCTGCTGATTGCTCAGTGCTGGGCCTTTCCTCTGCTAATTGTGCTGCAGATGCACCTGAGGCGACTCCTGATTGCTCTACAGTCTGTACTCCATCCACTACCTCTGTGCACAGCTGAGGGTTCTGCACAGTGTGTGATTCAGCCTGTTGAGATGGTTCCTGTGATAACTGTGTTTCACTCACAGTACTGAGCAGGGTCTCACTCCCCACTCATCATTCAAATTCCCTATCTACATTCAAATTCCCTATCTGCATCCTTATTTCATCTACATACAGAACTTTCTACCTGCATCCTCATCCACCTGCATCCATAAAAATGGAGATGAAGATAGAAATGAAAATAAAAATAGAAATAAAAACAAGAAGAAACATATAGAGAAACAAAAGCTTAAATTCACGCATCACACACCTGTATCTTCTCCGTCCACCTGTATTCCCGTTCATCTGCACCCATACTCCGCTGAAAAAAAAGGAATAAAGAAATAAAAATCATAATAAAAATCATAACAAAAATAAAAGGAAGAAATATAAAGAGAAATTCACAGAATTATACATACACAAAGACATATATACGTATTTGGAATATTGATTTTAGTATTGATTTTAGTATATATATAAACAATAAAGTGTAAATATGGACAGTTAAATACTGGAATAACACAATCACCATTAACTTAAATAGATAGACATAATACTATCAGTATTTTATCATTACTGTTATAACAGTATATCACAATTATATTTATACATCTTTGTTCATTTTTATCTATATTTATTTTTATTTTTATTTTATTTTATTTACTCTTGCATATATATACACATTCTTGTATTTCATTTTTACTATCAACCATCATATATATACAAAAAAGGGTGAAGCCCAATCCATAGGAAAACCAAATCCAGGTATTATACCATACTCCCAAGAAATGGGAGTGCCTAAATCAGAAATACTATAAAAGTGCCAGATAATTAAAGAGTCCACATACCACTGAGGAAGGGGCAAGCGTAGCCCTGAAACGTGTTTGGTGCTAAAAAGGACAAACCTGGCTATCTGGACCACTCTCCCATATCTGATACAAAAGATTATATATTTAATTTCATCTTTGTAATCCACCACAGAACTAAGGAGAGAGGACACAGAGTACTACAAAGTATCAGAATATCAAAGAGCAAAGAGCGATCACGTGGGACGCCACGGCCAGCATCGCATTACCCCATCACTACAGCTGAGGAGAGAAAGCGCGCGCTACACAACGGCCAGCGTCCTCGTGCGATCAGCTACCCACCAGAGCTGCGCACTGACGGAGCTGGTGAATCGATACAACAAAAGGAGGGGTAATGTACTACCTAAACAAAATACTATATTTCTATATGTATAAATGAACAAAACGGCAATATTGCTCTACAGGACATATATTTATATTTACATCTGTACCGGTCATATCCTGTGTTTGAATCGGATCAGTATCATTACAAAAACATTCTGTGCTTGAATCGGATAAGTATCATTACCAATACATTTTGCAATATCCTGTTACCTCCACAGCTACAACAGAACTTGCAATAGATGCCTCTGACATCAAGCGGCATCCCTTAATATTGTTATATACCAGTGACTTTTGAACGTCTTCTTGGGGAGATATCTGACATTTTTAATATAACATTTTTAATATACCACTTTCATATTATTTAATTGTTTTTATTTCCCTTATTTTTTTGGCGCCTATTTTTCTTTTTTCATTTTTTTATATATCATTTTTTTATATATTTTTTTAATTTTTTCCTATTCTTATGGTTTATTTCTTTTTATTCCATATATGTTTTTAGAGAACAACCACTATCTCTGATAAATCATTTTTTTACACTAAAATAAATATTTTTATATTACATAAATTAAGTTTTGGACATTCGTAATTTTGTAATTTTAATTTTATATCACTGTCATACTATTTCCTGGAAATTTAATTAATACATTATACGATTTAATTAATACATCACACAAACCAAATGTGAATTGAGTGCTCATCACTAATCTATTTACTTCATCTCACTCACAATGTCTGTCTCAGGATCACTCATAAGAGAGTCATTCTTTTCAGCCACTGTGCACACATAGTCTGCTGCACTTAACCCTTTGCTATCTGTAGTACACTTTCTCCAGCATTGTCAGTCTCTATCCTGCACCAGAGAGGCCTGATCCTCTGGGTGCTGCACCCACACATCGCACAAAGCTCCCCTGCCCCACAATTTCCCTCCTCTTCACAGTCTGAGCTTTCGCCTCTCGCTCTTTCTCCATTGCCCAGTTTTCCACTTTAGGCACCGGGTTTGTATCTTTCACAAGTTTTTCTTTCAATAAAGCCATTTCACGTATATAACTATCCAGAAGCTCACATTTCATCAGCTTCACTTTTGGGTCAGTCTCTTTTTTAATGACATCTCTCAATCTGCTTATCTGCATTTCCAGTTTAAATAAATCTTTCGGGTAAACTTTTGAACTTGATCCAGAAAAAACCACAAACTTTACTGGGACTCACCAGCCACCATCTCCAAGACATCAGCTCCTCCACCATCTCCATGCTGCAGGCCACACTCCAAGCCTGGGGCTTTCCCAGGATCATCAGCCCAGCTTCCCTCCCCTCCTCCTGGGTCAGAAGCCATGCCTCCGCCCTTACAGGGAGCTCAGCAACACACGTCTGTCCTCTCCTATGTACAAGAATATAACTACTATAATACTGCTCCTATGTACAAGAATATATCTACTATAATACTGCTCCTATGTACAAGAATATAACTACTATAATACTGCTTCCTATGTACAAGAATATAAACTACATATAATACTGCTCCTATGTACAAGAATAACTACTATAATACTGCTCCTATGTACAAGAATATAACTACTATAATACTGCTCCTATGTACAAGAATATAACTACTATAATACTGCCTCCTATATAAAAGAATATAACTACTATAATACTGCTCCTATGTTAAAAGAATATAACTACTATATACTGCTCCTATGTAAAAGAATATAACTACTATATACTGCCTTCCTATGTACAAGAATATGACAACTATAATACTGCTCCTATGTACAAGAATAACTACTATAATACTGCTCCTATGTACAAGAATATAACTAATATAATACTGCTCCTATGTACAAGAATATAACTACTATAAAACTGCTCCTATGTCCAAGAATGTAACTACTATAATACTGCCTCCTATGTACAAGAATATAACTACTATAATACTGCTCTATGTACAAGAATATAACTACTATAATACTGCTCCTATGTACAAGATATAATACACCTGTACTATATACTGCTTCCTATGTACAAGAATATAACTACTATAATACTGCTCCTATGTACAAGAATATAACTACTATAATACTGCTCTAATGTACAAGAATAACTACTTATAATGCTGCCTCCTTATACAAGAATATAACTACTATAATACTACTCCTATGTACAAGAATATAACTACTATAATACGGCTCCTATGTACAAGAATATAACTACTATAATATGGCTCCTATGTACAAGAATATAACTACTATAATGCTGCCTCCTATATACAAGAATATAACTACTATAATACTACTCCTATGTACAAGAATATAACTACTATAATACGGCTCCTATGTACAAGAATATAACTACTATAATACTGATCCTATGTACAAGAATATAACTACTATAATACGGCTCCTATGTACAAGAATATAACTACTATAATACTGCCCCCTATGTACAAGAATATAACTACTATAATATTGCCTCCTATGTACAAGAATATAACTACTATAATACTGCCTCCTATGTACAAGAATATAACAAGAATATAACTACTATATACTGATCCTATGTACAAGAATATAACTACTATAATACTGCCTTCTATGTACAAGAATATAACTACTATAATACTGCTCCTATGTATAAGAATATAACTACTATAATACTGCTCCTATGTACAAGAATATATAACTACTATAATACTGCTCCTATGTACAAGAATATAACTACTATAATACTGCTCCTATGTATAAGAATATAACTACTATAATACTGCTCCTATGTACAAGACTATAACTAATATAATACTGCTCCTATGTACAAGAATATAACTAATATAACACTGCTCCTATGTAAAAGAATATACTGTAGCTCCTTTCCTTTTCATCCTCAGATAGCACAGAATGGGTGTCATGGAGATGATCCTTGTCTGCCTCCATCCCCTTATCCAGGAGGCATGGATGCCGCATCACTCACCCTACTGCTAGCCCTTCTCTGCCCTCCAGGAGAAGGACCAGCCTGTGACAACCACTGGAGGCCACAGACTGTGTCTGACTGCTAGGCCTCTTCCCCTGTACTATACGGATTGTGCACTCACTTCCTGGCCCATCCCCAGGGCCAGCGCATGTCTTCACCAATCATCGCCAGCCTATGCCTGGACACCTTCCCTAGGGAGAGATGCCTGAGCAATGGGTTACTCTAACTTGCTTGTTTCTGCAAGGATGTGCAGTTCCGTTTGTCTGCCTGTGTACCTACCTCAGCCTCTTTACCGTTTACTGATCCATAGTTGCCTGACCTGACCTGTTCCTGTTACCGACTACAAGTTTTTTCTGATGCTTCTCCCCAGTGTCTCTGACACCCTTGGGTCAGATGTCAACTACATCGGGACTACTCCAAGAGGTAGTGACCAGGTGGCTTTCCTGCAGCAGAATCCATTTCCCTGTGTATGGGGTGAATACCAGGGGACTGCCAAATGGTTGACACAGTGATTCCACACCACTGATCTTTACAGTTTGCTCAGGTTATGGAACCCACTGACCCACCCCAAATGGTACTGCCAGTCACTGGGAGAACGCAAGGAGCAACTACTGTCTTATATCCACAACATCTTTGACCATCTGAATGCCATTTCATACATCAGTTCCGCAACCTTCCGCTTCTGCATCTGCACACACTCCTCCTCAAATCACAGCCTCATAGACATTGTGCTGCAGTCCCATCAGTTTCCCTCTGACCAGGCTTAGGTAGCCTTCCTAGTCTAATTCCTGTCAAGCGAAGCTTTTACCTGGGATACTCTACTTTCTGCAGGGTCTTTAAAGAACCTTGCTGTACTACCTTCCCTGACTTTTCCAGGTCATTCTCACTGTAAGGGCAATATGCCATCCAGGTTTGCATGTTAGCCTCTGAGCTGGCCTGAAATAAGGAGGCTCTAGTGGCAGCTTTCTGCATTAAAGGTGGATTAGCAGGTTGTCATATTCTGTCCATAGACCTCTGATTCAGGGAACATACTAAGGTGGTGGCATGTGAAACGACAGTTCCATGGCTAGAACCAACATTTCAAAGAGCCTTCCGGGCCCTTCGTCAACCAACTCCTGATCCCATAAAACTGGATAGAGTCCAATGAATGACAACTCAGATGTAAGGAGGACAGGTGTATGTATTGTGGAGGCAAGGTATACTATACATCCATGTCTGTCCTCTCAAGGTGGGAAACTCCAAAACCATAGTAACTCTCTTGCAGTTTTTCACGAATTTGTCAGTGACATCTTTGATGACCTCCTTTATGTCTGCCAGGTAGTCTATTTGGATACTGATCTTTTCACCTGACCTGATCTCTCATTGTATACATTCACATACCATTCTCAATTTTCTGAGAGAGAACAGACTATATGCAATATTTGAAAAAATATCCTTTTGAAAGAACTTTCTTGCCCTTCCTGGGTTACATCATTTCTAAACGTGGTATCGAGGTAGACCCCAAAAAATTGTCAGTGGTACTGAGATGGCTACATTCTTCTGGCTTTTGTGCTATCCAATGGCTGGAATAGGTGCTCATTCTTCATTTTTCCATCCTGACCACCCCAATCTCTGCCCTAACTAAAGGGGTGAATGCAAGGAGTGGACCCCTGAGGCCAACTCCGTCTGCCAACCCCTTAAACAGGTCTACTTTCCTGCATCATTCCTTCACCGATAAGATGTCTCCCAAAAATTGTTTTTTGCAGGTGGACAAATCCTCTGTTGGAGCTGATTTGACTCTAACTCAAAAGGGTACTGCCAGTAAAATGGTTAGCAGTGGCTACTTTTCTAAGGCTTTCTCTGCAGCAGAACAAAATTACTCAATTGGTCACAAAGAGTTGCCGGCTCTGGAAAAGTGGCATCATCTGCTGAAGGGTGCCAGTCACCCAGTCATAATTTACACTAATCACAAGAATTTGACTTATCTCCAGTCTGCTCAATCCTGGTCAAGCCCGGTGGTTCTTGTTCTTTCCTGTTTTAAGTTTCTGTTATATTTCCATTCTGCAGACAAAGATTTGGGTAGTGGCTAACCAATTTTCAAAGATGGCTCACTTAATGCCTCTGCCTGGCCTTCCCTCTGCCAACCAACTGTAGAGCATATTTTTTCATCTACATGGATTGCCTACTTATTGTGTCAGATTGGGGTGCTACAGTTCACCTCAAAATTTTAAAGAGCCATCTACAAGCTTGTGGAGGTGGAATTGAACTTTTTATCTGCTTATCACCTGAAAACTAATGGGCAGGTGGAGCGTATCAACCAAGTTTTGGTGAACTACCTGTGGCATTTCACATTGGAACGTCATGGTGATTGGGCAACCTTGGGCAATCCCCTGGGCCAAGTTATCGTATAATAATTATGTGACTCTTCCAGCAAGTCTCCGTTTCTCATTGTCTATGGCTGCCAAGTAAGAACCCCTCTGCCAGTACCCATCTCCTCTGGCATCCCAGCAGCCAACTCTACTCTAAAGAAGTTTCAGATCTAGCAACAGACTACGACTTTGCTGATCATATACGCAAAGTTTTACCTCAATTTTCTTCTGGAGATAAGTACTGGTTGTCCTCCAGAAACATTATCTACTCCATAAAAGTTGGCACTTTGTTTCATTAGGCCTTTTAAGGTGTTGAAGCAAAATGTCCTGCTTCTACTGCCTCCCTGGTGAGCTCTGATGGTCTGTATGAGGCGATGAACATTCTGTATGTGAAGAAAATTAGAGGCAAACCTTCTTCTTGATTGACTGGAAAGGCGTTGGTCTTAAGGAGAAAGCCTGGTAACCTTTGGAGAACATTCATATCCTAGCCCACCTGAAGAAGTTGGGAGGGGAGTACTGCCATGGTGGTGCTACGTGCCACCACTGTCCTGCCATCTCTGCCCTCCAGCAGCACGGCCGGTCGCTGGAGTCCTGTTTCTCCCACTGGAGGCTGCTTCCTGCCCCTGACTGCTAGGTCTCTTCCTCTGTCCTGTAGGGCACATGTGCTTCCTGGCTCTTAAAGGACCGGCACATGTTTACACCAATATTCACCAGCCAATGGGTGGACACCTAAGGGTACTTACGGCAACTTTTTGTGAGGGAGAGGTACCTGAGCAATAGGTTACTCTTGCATGCTAGTTTCTGTGAAGGTGTGTTGTTCCGTTTCACTGCCCATGTACTGAATTCTGCCCGTTTATCATTTTTCACCCATCAATGACAGACCTGAGCCTGATTACTGTATTCACCCTTTTCTGTCTCTTCTGACCTCAGACCTGTTACTTGGATACACACGAACTCTGCCTGCCCTAACCTTGGCCTGTTACTGACTACGAGTTGTGCCTGATCTCTCAGTGCTTTGCATCAGTGTCTCTGACCCCAGTGGGTCAACTGTCATTCACTACTTTATGAGGTAGCAGCGTGGTGGCTTCCCTATAGCAAAGTAAAGATCCCTGTATAAGGTTTAAAGGGTGAATACCAGGAGACTGCACGGATAACACCCTTAGGTTTAGCCCAAAGTCAAACTGGTTGTTGACACAGTGTTTCCACACCCACTAATCATCTCATTGGGATACTTTGTCCCCTAAGACTCCACCTTAAGACCCACCAACTTGGAATGATAAATGAAGAATTAGCATAATTAATTGCTGGAGCTATAGAAACTAGAGATGAGCGAATCTATTCGCCGCTTCATTGATTTGTATCAAATCTTGGAAATTTTCAGCTGCAAAGCGAATCTGAATATTTGGAGATTCGCTCCGTTAAGATTCGAAAATGTTCCGAAGGCTTTCTGCGCATTTGCTAAGTACTTGTCCGATAAATTGTATGGTAATGCTACGTATAAGTTATTCTATACGCTGTTGCGTACAAATTCAATTACTTTTTTGAACTTTTACTGTTAGTTCGTTATTCGTGCGCAAAAGCCCGGGAAGAAAGCGGTCACCTGACCTAGTGGGCAGGGCTTGCTCTGATTGGCTCAGGCTCGGTAAGCCAGTGAAGCATCACTTCTGCTGCGACTGCTGAGACGAGCAGAAGCACGGTGTGTGAAGTTCTGAGACTCTGAGACCTGTGTTGTTGAAATTGGGGTGTAATTGTTCAGGGAATCCATATTACACATATCAGGGATACTGCAGGGCAAGTGCAGGGCCAGTTCAGGGCTAGTAATTAATCAGGCAGGGAGAGAGAGAGACAGGGAGAGAGACAGGGACAAAGACAAGACCAGCTGCAGGGTCACAGAGTGAAGTGAAAAATGTCTGGAATGGATAAGCCAAAGGGGTCCAGTTCCAGCCAGACCTCGAGCTCTAAAAAAAAGGAGAAGGTGTCACAGGGCAGAAGTGCCAAAGGAACTGTAGCCAGCGCTTCTACTTGTAGTATTCGCAATACTTGGCCGTTGTTCCACCAGGTTAACCCACCAAGGCGCAAAATTGTAGTGGAGGAGAAAGCGGATGAGTTAGTTGAGTGGATGGTATGCTCATCTCAGTCTCAGCCGGATGATCTGCTGTCATCTGCTGATACAGTGTCCATATGTAGCTAGGGGTCAGACTCAGATCGTTCCTCCTGCTCCACCATTCCTCTCCAGCAAAGACCGTCATTTTCGTACGCAATTTGTACGCTCATGCGTACGTGTTCAAAGAAGTTGCATACCTTTTAAAACTGAACGTTCGTTATTAGTGCGCGAATGTTCACAAAACGCCACATAATAACGTATGATTTGTACACAGATTCGTAGAATAGATTCGTAGAATATACGACTCTTATGAAAAGTTCGCAGAATGTTTGGCGAATAAAATTTTGAATGATTCGCTCATCTCTAATAGCAACGTTCTCTCACAACCCACACATGTTCAAGTTTGTCCTCATCCAGGTAGGTGCAGGTTGCCCACCTTCTTTTTTTTTATTTCTTTTTATTTTCTGTTAGATTATTTGTGTAGTAGGGCATATAGATCAGCAGGTGTGTACAGACTATGCAATATGGCCTTTTCACTGCAGCAAGTACAAACCATGTCTTGTGAATTGCTTCCTAAGGCAAGTACAATCTATGTAACATGGATTGCTCTCTGCAGCAAGTACCGGCCATGCAAGTACTGTCTATGCATGTGGATTGTTATTTGCATGTAGTACAGACTCTGAGATGTGGGGGCGTCATTGCCGTCAAGTTCATCTCATCCTTGGGAGTTCCCTGGCATCGAATTCTGGCAATGTAATCTGGAGTATCTGTGGCGTCAAGTATGGCTCACTTCTGGGGGATTCCCTGGCAGTAAGTACAGTCCACATAAGGTAAGGCTTCTATGACAACATGTACGGCTCATATCTGGGGGACTTCCCTGCTGTCAAGTACAGACAATGTAATATAAAGTCTCAGTGCCGTGGCCTTAGCCTGATGCACACCATTTTTCACGTTTCATGTCATCAGACATAGCTCCCAACTTTTGAAAATCAGAAAGAGGGACTGTGGTAGCAGCGTGGGCAGCAAATTTTTAATCCTAAACCAGGCCCCTAGCCCTGCCCAATTACTATGTATACACGCCCAATCCCACCCAGTTCCCTTAGTTCCCCCACATAGTAATTATACCCCTATAGTGCCCCCACACAGTAGTTATACCTCCTTAGTGCCCCCACACAGTAGTTATACCCCCATAGTGCCCCCACACAGTAGTTATACCCCCTTAGTGCCCCCACACAGTAGTTATACCCCCTTAGTGCCCCCACACAGTAGTTATACCCCCATAGTGCCCCCACACAGTAGTTATACCCCCATAGTGCCCCCACACAGTAGTTATACCCCCATAGTGCCCCCACACAGTAGTTATACCCCCTTAGTGCCCCCACACAGTAGTTATACCCCCATAGTGCCCCCACACAGTAGTTATACCCCCTTAGTGCCCCCACACAGTACTTATACCCCCTTAGTGCCCCCACACAGTAGTTTATACCCCCTTAAGTGCCCCCACACAGTAGTTATACCCCCTTAGTGCCTCCACGCTGTAGTTATGCCCACATTGTGCACCTCACGGTAGTTATGTCCACACTGTGCCCCCTTTATAGTAATTATGCTTACTTTGTGCCCTCTTCATGGTAGTTATAACCACATTGTGCCCCTATTACTGTAATTTTGCCCTCCCCTTGTACTGGTAAAATAAAAATGAATAAAAAAATATACTCACCTAGTTCCCCGATGATCAGATATATCCTGTGCTCCCCAGCAGCAGCATGATGTGGACACACATGACTCTGCTGGGCTGTGTAGGAGGAGCGCACAGGATGATTTCCAGGCCTGCACGCTTCTCCTACATAGTCCAGCAGCGCAATGTGTGGCCTCCTGAAGAGTGCCCGCCACTGAATGGTGAAGAAAACAGCAGACATCTCAGTGCTTCACCATCATCCCAAGGACACATAGACAGTTCAAAGCAGGACATACCTCAGCCATTCCGGGACCGTGAGATAGTCATTGAAATCCAGGACTGTCCCGTTGGATCTGGGACAGTTGGGAGGTATGTCATCAGGTGTGTTCTTAGCCCTGAGGGAAAGTCCCAGACACTGCATGTCTTGCCAGCTTCATGTGTTTTTTTACCATGTGGCTCTTCCTCAATGTCTAGTGTGTTGCTCACCAGGGAGGCTCCTGGCATCTAATACTTTGCACACAATGCTGGCATCTGATATGTACCGAACCTTGAGGGATGACTCTGGCATCGTGTATTGTACACCATGGTGCAATCTGTGCTTAATTTAGACGTATTTCTGTAAGTAAATTACCCCCCCCCATAGTACTGAAGAATGAGGCCAGAGTAAAATGTAGCAAAGTCTTCTTTACTAAGTGCAATGTCCTGTAGAACTGGAAATACATACAGTAGGCGCCGGCTTTAGGGCAATTCTTCTTTGGCACCAGCAAGGTATTTGGAGGCAGATTGGTTGTTGGTAATTCAGCACTAACAGGGCCTTAAAGTAAAAGTATTCATAAATGTATTTTATTGGGATTTTATGTGACAGACCAACACAAAGTAGCAAGTAAGTATGAAGTGAAAAGAAAATGATAAAAGGTGTGGCGTGCATTTGTATTCAGCCCCCCTAAGTCAATACTTGGTAGGACCACCTTTCACTACAATTACAGCTACAAGTCTTTTGGGGTATGTCTCTACCAGCTTTGCACATCTAGAGGCTGAAATTTTTGCTTGTTCTTCTTTGCAAAACAGCTCCAGCTCAGTCAGATTGGATGGAGAACGTCTGAGAACAGCAATTTTCAAGTCTTGCAGCAGATTCTCAAAGGGTATGAATACTTTTTCAAGGCACTGTAAGTGATGCTGGCCTAGTAGTTGTTTGGTAATGGGTGTCTTCATTGTAATCCTTCACTTCACAGCAGTGTCTTTAGATCCAGAAGTAGCTGTCACTCTGTTATCTGGATTCTCAAGGCTTTACTTGAAGACAATTTAGAGTAGTTCTCTCTACTAGGTATGTGGGGGTTAGTTTTGTACAGAATCCTGCCTCAGGATTAGAGATGAGCGAATCTATTCGCCGATTCATTGATTCGTATCAAATCTTGAACATTTTTAGCTGCAAAGCGAATCCGAATATTCGTTTCGGCTTTGTACGCATTCGCTACGTAGTTTGTCCTATAAATTATATGCTATTGCTACATATAAGTTACTGTTGCGTACGAATTCAATTATTTAGCGAAATTTTACTGTTAGTTCGTTTATTGTGTGCAAAAGCCTGGGAAGAAAGCGGTCACCTGATCTAGTGGGCAGGGCTTGCTCTGACTGGCTCAGGCTCGGTCAGCCAGTGATGCATCACTTCTGCTGCGACTGCTGAGACGAACAGAAGCACTGTGTGTGAAGTCCTGAGACTCTGAGACCTGTTCTGTGAAGATTGGGGTGTAATTGCTCTGGGAATCCATATTACACATATCAGGGATACTGCAGGGCAAGTGCAGGGCCAGTGCAGGGCTAGTAATTAATCAGGCAGGGAGAGAGAGACAGGGAGAGAGACAGGGACAAAGACCAGCTGCAGGGCCACAGAGTAAAGTGACAAATGTCTGGAATGGATAAGCAAAAGGGGTCCCGTTCCAGCCAGACCTTGAACTCTAAAAAAGGAGAAGGTGTCACAGGGCAGCAGTGCCAAAGGACCTGTAGCCGGGGCATCTACTAGTAGTATTCGCTATACTTGGCCGGTGTTCCACCGGGCTAACCCACCAAGGCGCAAAATTGTAGTGGAGGAGAAAGCAGATGAGGTAGTGGAGTGGATGGCACGCTCATCTCAGTCTCAGCCGGTTGATCTGCTGTCATCTGCTGATACAGTATCATGTAGCCAGGGGTCAGACTCAGAGCGTTCCTCCTGCTCCACCATTCCTCTCCAGCAAAGCCCGTCATTTTCGTACGCAATTTGTACGCTTACGCGTACGTGTTCTAAGACATTGTGTACCTTTTTACCTGAACGTGCGCGAATGTTCGCTAAAAGACATATAATTACGTATATTTTGTACTCAAATTCAACTAATCTATTCGTCGAATATACGAATCTTAGGAAAAGTTCGGCAAATAAAATTTTGCATGATTTGCTCATCTCTACTCAGGATCTCTCAGCATCACAGTCAGACCTTTGCCTATAGGTATATTGCTTCCCTTGCACTTGATTATATCTGCTTCTGCAGCCTGCACATTATCAGTTCTCGTGCTGATATTTCTTATGTTTTCGGTAGATGGCGAGACTTCCCGGCAGAACATCTGTGGAAGAAACGTAAGTCTAGCACAAGGTGTGCACTATGTGCCATCAGCTTCCCAGTGTCCTGGCCATTGATGCATGTAACTTCTGCTTCTCCTTTAGAGATATAATTTTCCTAATGGAGTAGAAAATCTATAAACTGAGTCTGTGCATTATGTGCCCTCTACAGAAACCTGAGGTGCCCTCAGGAGGAAGGGGTGCAGGCACCAGCAAGCAGTGAGTTCTTCTCTCAGCCTGACTCACTGGTGGATGGTTCATCATCAGCAGGGTTGCCAACCTCTCCCTTTAAAGGGAATCTGTCACCCCAGGTTTAGACAATTATCTACAGTAATACATGAGTAGTCCTGCCGATAAGGAGTCCAGATCACTATGTTTTATTTTCCTACTGCCCCGGTTCCCCAACTGTCAGCGCTCAAAGCAGCACTGAAATATACAGTCAGGACTGCTGTTGCTGTTCTACCATAATGGAGAGGACTCCTGTGTGCATAGGCAGCAGTCCTGACAATGGAATTCTTTCTTTTTTTATTGAGTTTTAAACATAAAAAACATACATCAGTCACAAAGGTAATATGCTAGCCAAGATCAAGAGAAGACTTTCTGGCATCATTGCTGCAGCCATGTCAGCAAAGACTGAGGGGGATATAATGGTCAAGTGTTCACATCTATCACAGTGTCGGTGATGAGGACACTGATGGACAGGTGTATGGCATGTGACCAGTGCAGCCAATCACTGTCCTCAGCATCATCGCTGTGTTCGTAGTAACACTTGTTAGCGATAATTTGCCTGTGTAAACGTGCCGCTGATTACCCAATGCAAACACTCTTTCATCAGCAACAGAGCCCTTTGTCTTCTCTCCAGTTCCTAGTACCTTTATGGAAATGCCTATTATGGTGCTATCACCTCTCTGTCTCGAATGCATTCATGTGGTATTACACTTAGACGACTGGCGATGGGTTACCCCGTCATCAGAAATTCACCTTCCACCTTAAAGGGGTTCTCCGGGAATTAAAAAAATTAAAATACTTAAATATTACTTTATTATAAATATATTCCCAAATACCTTACATTAGTTATAATGGCTTGTTTTGTCTAGGGAGCAATCATTAGGAGAAACAAAATGGCCGCCGTCCTATTAGTAGACACAAAACCTGTCTTACTCACACAGGAGGACAAGTTACTTCACAACACTGAGGAGAAGAGCTGCCTCATCCTCATCTCTGCTCTGCTTGTCAGGGATTATGATCCTGATAAGATCTTTAGCTGAATCTCTGTAGGAATGGAGTTAATGAGCAGATGTGACTAATGTGCAGCGGCTGGCTTGTAATGCAGTCTCCATTACCACAGTCTGTCTGATATAGGTGCCTCCCATCTGTATACTAGCGATATGCCCCATTAGTCTCAGATGTGACTCATGATGCAGTCTCCATTCCCACAAAGATTCAGCTAAATATCATATTAAAGGAAATCTGTCACATATGATTTTAGTGTATGAAACTAGAAGTATTGTCATGTTCAATAAACTACCTTGTGTCCTGGTGTAGTCTTCATTCTTTGTTTCCTGCTGTGGTTTTTGTTTTATTCCACTTTTTATGATATGCAAATTTTCTATGAAGGAGCCCAGAGGGGCATTAATATCGATATAGGGAGCCCAGTAACGCCCCCCTCCTGTGCCCAGCCCGCCTTCTTACTGCTCCCAAACACGCCTCTTCAGGGCAGGAGTAACGACCCTCATTAGCATTGTTGGCCGCCGACACCCCCCCTCTGCTACGTCACGACAGCTCTTCAAACCACTCCCAGAGCTGCCTGCCTCTCTCAGCCGATGAGAGTATTACTATCGCGCAGGCAGCGAGCGATACTGCGACTGCGCAATAGTAATACTCTCAAGGCAACCGGCTTCAAAAGCGGTACTGTGCCTGTGCGAGATTTCGGCTGAGAGAGGCAGGCAGCTCTGGGAGTGGTTTGAAGAGCAGCCGTGACGTAGATGAGTGGGGCGGTAACCAACAATGCTAATGTGGGCCGTTACTCCTGCCCTGAAGAGGCGTGTTTGGGAGCAGTAAGAAGGCGGGCTGGGCACAGGAGGGGGCGTTAATGAGCTCCCTATATCGATATTAACGCCCCTCTGGGCTCCTTCATAGAAAATTTGCATATCATAAAAAGTGGAATAAAACAAAAACCACAGCAGGAAACAACGAATGAAGACTACACAGGACACAAGGTAGTTTATTGAACATGGCAATACTTATAGTTTCATACACTAAAATCATGTGACAGATTTCCTTTAAACTTTATTCCTGACAAGTAGGAGAGGAGGATGAGGCAGCTCTTTACCTCAGTGTTGTGAAGTAACTTGTCCTCCTGTGTGATTAGGACAGGTTTTGTGTGTACTAATAGGACGGCGGCCATTTTGTTTCTCCTAATGATTGCTCCCTAGACAAAACGAGCCATTATAACTAATGAAAGGTATTTGGGAATATATTTATAATGAAGTAATGTTTACGTATTTTTATTTTCTTAATTCAACTGCGCACGCGCTGTCACTTCGCCGAGCTTGCTCCTGGCTCCTCTCAGCTGATAAGAAGCGCGCGCCGTCACTTCCGGGTTCGGCGAAGTGACGGCGTGTGCGCAGTTGAATCCAAGCGCTTGCAGTGTTCGGCACTGCGCATGCCTGGGACATCGTTCAGATGCGGCGAACGGTCTAAGTGCTGTCAATCATAAAGGATAGGGGAGTTTCTAAACACTGGAGGGTGTGCCTAGGACCCGGGAGGGCGGTGAAGATACGGTGCTCAGAAGGGAAAAGCCCGCCCTCCGGTGCTCCGAAGGCTCATTTGCATACTTTTTAAACATCAAATTACACATCAACCGCTGCATCTACAAAGGAATTACAGGTATGATTTGAATTCATTGTGAGGCCACTACCCACCTATGTATTTTAATACATAGGTTAGGAGGTAGTGACAGAGCCTCTTTAAAGTCCAAGTACCAGATTCTGAGAAAAGTAGCCTCTTTGATGGGTGTCTTGCTCTTTTCTTAGAGGGATGTCATAAGAGTGGAGCTGAATTTTTACTATTTCCCAAGAGAAACCATATCCTATACATCCTTCTGAAGGATCTCGAAGGTGAAACCAACATTGATTTTTTATTCCATTGACCTGGCTGGGCCTGGTTTCCACCTCACTTATGTCTCTCTAAAGGAGAATTATCAATATTTCCTCCACAATAAGTCCTACTGTTGCACAAGAGTTTTTATCTTCATCATCTTGACAAGCTCCAGTTTATACCCCAGAAAGTAAGAGAGTAACCACTGTAGAATAAAGGCCCTTGGCATCTGTGGTTAACACCTGAAGAACTGCTATGAATAGGATCTATTCTTGTCTTGAAGATTCTTCACACCCAGCCGTTGACAGCATGGTGATCATTCTTTTTCTTGGAGGAAAGCGTCCAGAAGGAATTAAAAAGTAATCATCTCAAAGTTCATGTTTGCTATAATGTGACAGATTGGATATTCACAAATCAGCAACTCATCACCACATTCTTTAAAGCCGTTAGAAACTTTAGACCAGATGAGAGACCTCTTACTTCTTGGGATATTGTCTCTGGGACTTGTCCTCAGTGATACTATATGTTCATTATATAGAAGATTTTAATAGGAAACCATGCTGTCTTTCCTTCCCAGCAGATGATCTTCATAAAGATTGTTCATTTTTGGGATGTCAAGAGACCAGTCAGGTTCTATTGTCCAGAAGAAGGGCTTGATCTGCTTGTTCAGCTTCCACCCCTTGGGCAGAAAAGGCCCAAGTCTATGTTCACGTATCTTGGTCCAGACAGTCTACCTATGTATAGCTCTATGTAAACTCTTATAAGGTTCAGCCTGTGGCTCAGATTTTCTAAGTGCTGTCCTGCAAGATTTAACCCTCTTTCTTCTTTTTGCTATTTACATCCCACTCTGTGCTATCTGAGGAGGAATTTGAAAGAGAAAATTTGTCTTACCTGTAATTTTGTTTTCCTCAAGTGCGAAAGCAGCACACATACTGTATATACCCTACTAATAATCTTTGCAGCTATTCACCTCTACTTACAACACATGTGTGAGCTGTGAAAGAGGGTACATATAGTTACAGCAAGTAATTCAGCTCTTAATTTATCATTTTAGGTGGGTTGATCCTAGGATGAAGTCTAGGGGACAAAATATCCCACCCTCTGGTGCCTTCAGATTTCAGAAAAGCAAAATTAAAGGTTAGACAAATTTTCTGTATAATAATGCCTCCTATGTACAAGAATATAATTGCTATAATACTGCTCCTATGTACAGGAATATAACTACTATAATACTGCTCCTATGTACAAGAATATAACTACTATAATACTGCCTCCTATGTACAAGAATATAAGTACTATAATACTTCTCCTATGTACAGGAATATAACTACTATAATACTGCTCCTATGTACAAAAATATAACTACTATAATACTGCTCTTATGTACAAGAATATAACTACTATAATACTGCTCCTATGTACAAGAATATAACTATTATAATACTGCTCCTATGTACAAGAATATAACTACTATAATACTGCTCCTATGTACAAGAATATAACTACTATAATACTGCTCCTATGTACAGGAATATAACTACTATAATACTGCTCCTATGTACAAAAATATAACTACTATAATACTGCTCCTATGTACAAGAATATAACTACTATAATACTGCCTACTATGTACAAGAATATAACTACTATAATACTGCTCCTATGTACAAGAATATAACTACTATAATACTGCCTACTATGTACAAGAATACAACTACTATAATATTGCTCCTATGTACAAGACTATAACTACTATAATACTGCCTCCTATGTACAAGACTATAACTACTATAATACTGCTCCTATGTACAAGAATATAACTACTATAATACTGCTCCTATGTACAAGACTATAACTACTATAATACTGCCTCCTATGTACAAGACTATAACTACTATAATACTGCCTCCTATGTACAAGAATATAACTACTATAATACTGCCTCCTATGTACAAGAATATAACTACTATAATACTGCCTCCTATGTACAAGAATATAACTACTATAATACTGCCTCCTATGTACAAAAATATAACTACTATAATACTGCTCCTATGTACAAGAATATAACTACTATAATACTGCCTCCTATGTACAAGTATATAACTATTATAATACTGCTCCTCTGTACAAGAACATAACTACTATAATACTGCCTCCTATGTACAAGAGTATAACTACTATAATACTGCCTCCTATGTACAAGAATATAACTACTATAATACTGCCCCCTATGTACAGAATATAACTACTATAATACTGCCCCCTATGTACAAGAATATAACTACTATAATACTGCTCCTATGTACAAGAATATAACTACTATATACTGCTCCTATGTACAAGAATATAACTACTATAATACTGCTCCTATGTACAAGAATATAACTACTATAATACTGCCTCCTATGTACAAGAATATAACTATATAATACTGCTCCTATGTACAAGAATATAACTACTATAATACTGCTCCTATGTAAAGAATATAACTACTATAATACTGCTCCTATGTACAAGAATATAACTACTATAATACTGCTCCTATGTACAAGAATATAACTACTATAATTACTGCTCCTATGTACAAAGATATAACTACTATTAATACTGCCCTATGTACAAGAATATAACTACTATAATACTGCTCCTATGTACAAGAATATACTATAAACTTCCTTACAGAATATAAATACTGCCTCCTATGTACAAGAATATAACTACTATAATACTGCTCCTATGTACAAGAATATAACTACTATAATACTGCCTCCTATGTACAAGAATATAACTACTATAATACTGCTCCTATGTACAAGAATATAACTACTATAATACTGCTCCTATGTACAAGAATATAACTACTATAATACTGCTCCTATGTACAAGAATATAACTACTATAATACTGCTCCTATGTACAAGAATATAACTACTATAATACTGCTCCTATGTACAAGAATATAACTACTATAATACTGCTCCTATGTACAAGAATATAACTACTATAATACTGCCCCTATGTACAAGAATATAACTACTATAATACTGCTCCTATGTACAAGAATATAACTACTATAATGCTGCCTCCTATGTATAAGAATATAACTACTATAATACTGCTCCTATGTACAAGAATATAACTACTATAATACTACCTCCTATGTATAAGAATATAACTACTATAATACTGCTCCTATGTACAAGAATATAACTACAATAATACTGCCTCCTATGTACAAGAATATAACTACTATAATACTGCTCCTATGTACAAGAATATAACTACTATAATACTGCCCCTATGTACAAGAATATAACTACTATAATACTGCTCCTATGTACAAGAATATAACTACTATAATACTGCCTCCTATGTACAAGAATATAACTACTATAATACTGCTCCTATGTACAAGAATATAACTACTATAATACTGCCCCTATGTACAAGAATATAACTACTATAATACTGCTCCTATGTACAAGAATATAACTACTATAATACTGCCTCCTATGTACAAGAATAAACTACTATAATACTACCTCCTATGTACAAGAATATAACTACTATAATACTGCCTCCTATGTACAAGAATATAACTACTATAATACTGCTCCTATGTACAAGAATATAACTACTATATACTGCCTCCTATGTACAAGAATATAACTACTATAATACTGCCTCCTATGTACAAGAATATAACTACTATAATACTGCTCCTATGTTACAAGAATATAACTACTATAATACTGCCTCCTATGTACAAGAATATAAACTACTATAAATACTGCCTCCTATGTACAAGAATATAACTACTATAATACTGCTCCTATGTACAAGAAATAACTACTATAATACTGCTCCTATGTACAAGAATATAACTACTAATAATACTGCTCCTATGTACAAGAATATAACTACTATAATACTGCTCCTATGTACAAGAATATAACTACTATAATACTGCCTCCTATGTACAAGAATATAACTACTATAATACTGCTCCTATGTACAGAATAACTCTATATACTGCCCCTATGTACAAGAATATAACTACTATAATACTGCTCCTATGTACAAGAATATAACTACTATAATACTGCCTCCTATGTACAAGAATATAACTACTATAATACTGCTCCTATGTACAAGAATATAACTACTATAATACTGGCCCCTATGTACAAGAATATAACTACTATAATACTGCTCCTATGTACAAGATATAACTACTATAATACTGCCCTATGTACAAAGAATATAACTACTATAATACTGCTCCTAGTGTACAAGAATGATAACTACTATAATACTGCCTCCTATGTACAAGAATATAACTACTATAATACTGCTCCTATGTACAAGAATATAACTACTATAATACTGCCCCTATGTACAAGAATATAACTACTATAATACTGCTCCTATGTACAAGAATATAACTACTATAATACTGCCTCCTATGTACAAGAATATAACTACTATAATACTACCTCCTATGTACAAGAATATAACTACTATAATACTGCTCCTATGTACAAGAATATAACTACTATAATACTGCTCCTATGTACAAGAATATAACTACTATAATACTGCACTTATGTACAAGAAGTTTTTATTGCTATAATACTATTATACCACTATTATGCTGGAGTATACATACATATTCACAGATGTGTTACTATTTTTTATATTGCAGTGTTAAATCTTCACATTGTAATGCTAATTTCATGACATGCCGTGTTCCCGGTAGAGCTGAGGATTGTGCGCTCCTGGCAGCTTCATATGCAGCTTGTGTTTGTTCTAATTCTGTCTTGGCCGCATTATAAAGTCTTCATTGTGAGGAGAAGTGAGAGCCGGGGACGTCTCTTCCTGTCCAGTCAGTGATGATGGGAAAAGTGAAAAGGTCATTTATTATTCCTCATAGGTGACTTCCAGGGTCAGCTATTGAAGAGTCCTCCCTCTACTGTGACCAGGCCACCGAGTAACGCCTCGCCTGGAACTGTCCTAACGTAATGCACAGTACTACGAAAAAGTTTCAGGCAGGTGTGGAAAAAAATGCTGAAGAGTAAGAAAGCTTTCAAAAATAGAAGTTGTAATAGCTTATATATTTTTTATCAATTAACAAAATACGAAGTGAATGAAGAGAAATCTAAATCCAATCCATATTTGATGTGACCACACTTATCTTCAAAACAGCATTAGTTCATATAGGTAGATTTGAACACAGTTTTTGAAGTAACTTCTCAGGGAAGTTGTCCCAAACATTCTGGAGAACTAACCACAGATCTTCTATGGATATAGATTTGATCAAATCCTTCTGTATCTTTACGTAATCCCAGACAGACTGGATGATGTTGAGATCAGGGTCTGTGAGGGCCATATCATCACTTCCAGGACTTGTTCTTCTTTTGCGTTGAAGATAGTTCTTAATGAAATTGGCTGTATGTATGGGGTGCAGAATAAAGGTGGAGCCAATCAGACGCCTTCCTGATGGTACTGAATGATGGATAAGTAGTTCCCTGCCCCCTTACAAAAATAATGCATCCTTTTCTGGTAGCCTGTTATGGTGTAAGAAGTACTATCTGAATTGACCTTTTAGGTGACTGCTACTGTGGACACCCCAGCATTACGTTTGTTATGTTTATGCACGCTTCCATTTTCCACACACTTTAGGATGCCATATAACTTGATACACCATGTTCCCGTATGCTACAAGGATTTTAACTGAGAGACGCCAGCTAGATGACCAGGTATGATGTGCACTACTGTGGGCAGGGGTGTACATAGAAATCATGGGGCCCCATAGCAAAACTCAGAATTGGGCCGCCCCCCCCCCCCCCAAAAAAAAAAAAAAAAGTAGAATTGAATTTTTGAACTAACCTAAGGGCTGATGCAAACGATCGTCTTTTTGTCCACATCCTATCCACATTTTGTACATGTCGGATGCAGAATGCAGACAGTGTGCGTGTTTTGCTACCCGCAAAAACGGCTATGGCCATGTGCATGAGCCCTTATAAGAACATTATAGGTACATTTTATGTGCGTTGTGGTTTATGAAGCACCTAACGGGTTAAGATGGCAGAACTGGTGCTAACTCCAGTCCTGCTAGATTCAGCCATGTATAGATGACACCAACAGCTGATGGCACAGGCTCAACTTTTACACATTTAGGTCTTACAATACATAATGTTTGTGTGTGTATATGTGTGTGTATATATATATGTGTGTGTGTATATATATATATATATGTGTGTGTATATATATATATATATATGTGTGTGTATATATATATGTGTGTGTGTATATATATATGTGTGTGTGTGTATATATATGTATGTGTGTGTATATATATATATGTATGTGTGTGTGTATATATATATATATATATATATATATGTATGTGTGTGTATATATATATGTGTGTGTGTATATATATATATGTATGTGTGTGTATATATATATGTATGTGTATCTGTATGTGTGTGTATATATATATATATATATATATATATATATATACAATATTACATAGACAAATTCTAAAGGGTGGTTCAGTACCTCCTTCCCCCCAATACCTTCTTAGAAAAAGGCTATTAGTAATTAGGCAATGAAGGGCAGGGACTGACACCCTCCCCCCTTTCAGAATTTGAAGCATATAAGCATATGTCTATGAGGGGGTTGCTGTGTGGTAAGCAGAGACATATATATATATATACACACACACACACACACATACCCTGCAGCACATGTGCGGACTGTCTGCTGTGTCTATGCAATTTGGGATGCTGGAAATACCTTTCCGGCCGGGCACTGCATGTCATGAGGTCAGAGCAGTAAAGTGCTGCTAACCCTGCCAGGGCCGCTCTCTGATAGGGCTCTGCTGCTAAACCTGTAATGTACATCATGCAAGAGAAGAAGCAGAGTAAATCGGAGTAAACCAGGGGCATAGCTACAACTAACTGGGCCCCACACCAAATTTTCTACAGCCCCCCCTTCTCGGATACCTAGTGGATAGAGGACCTTTGATCATGTGACATGATGACATCATCGAAGGTCCTTTAGCCTACAGTTTACTCTATTCCAAAGGTCCTTGATACTAGTATTTACACTATTTCTAGTACATTTCAGGCCAGACTGGGCCCCCTTTAGATACAGTCACACAGGGGCCCGGACTGGCTTGAAAAGTAGTAGAAAAGACACTGCTCCCTTCTCCTCTCGGCCCCGAAGCAGCTGGCAAGGAAGGGAGCTGTGTACTCAGGTCGGAAATGGGGCAAGGCCATTCAGCCTGGCTGGGCCCCTTCAGCTCACGGGCCCCATAGCAACTGCGTAGTCTGCCTCTATGGGCGGTACGCCAGGGAGTGTGGGTGAAATGCCCACTATGTACCGAGGCAATGAAGGAATGTAAATGGATGATGCCACCGGCAGCCTGAGATGGTGTTATGACATGTCAGAGATCTTGGGAAGGGTGTGGACAACACTGTCTGGTAACGTGGCAAAGGCTGGGCTGAGTCAGAGGTCATCATGTGAGTCATGCCACCAGTGTCCCCACACAAGCTAGCATGTTCTCTAGAGGGGGAAGATAGAACTGTAGGCACAGTCTTGTAATGAGAAGCAAGGGGAGATCGGAGATCTAATAACCATGTATAAATATATCAGGGGTCAGTACAGAGATCTCTCCCATCATCTATTTATCTCCAGGACTGTGACTGTGACGAGGGGACATCCTCTGCGTCTGGAGGAAAGAAGGTTTGTACACAAACATAGAAGAGGATTCTTTATGGTAAGAGCAGTGAGACTATGGAACTCTCTGCCTCAGGAGGTGGTGATGGTAAGTTCACTAAAAGAGTTCAGGAGGGGCCTGGATATATTTTTGGAGGGTAATAATATTACAGGTTATAGTGTGAAGGTGTGAAGGTAGACCGGTCGAAATACTGAATTTTCCCCTCACAGTGTTATGTCATTTGTAGATACATGTATTTAATGCTATACAAACATATATATATATATCTCAGCTTTGTAAATGCTTATGCAGCTGTATAGAATGTCAGTGTGTCACAAAGGAATGTGTGTATAATCAAGAACCTTTTTATATTATATTTTTATACTTTGTAACTTTTATAAAGCTTGCGTATAATATATGTATATATTTAACTAGTCCAAGATGGCCCCCGTACTCTTATCAAAATGACTTTTTCAAGCTAGTGACGTAGAATGGAATGCAACTTCTATCCAATCAAGGATTATATTGTTTGCTATTTGCATGCTTACGCCCCCTTTCCTTTTTGTATCGAATAAGTACGTGTGTTAATAAAGAAACAAGCCAGAGGCTGTAATGATTTTGCCACAGAAGCACGGCCAAAGGACTTAATACTGGAATCATAAGTCTGTGTTTTTGTCCTTAATTATTGTGCGCACCCGTGTTCAAAACAATTCGGAATGACTGACTGATTTCCAGAAAGGACAGGTTTATGTCCACCTCAACAGCTGGCGCCCAACGTGGGGCCCCCGAAAGGAGCACCAGGACTCGCTCGGTGTCCCAACCCTCGACCGATGCCACGGGCACCACTCCCTCCCGAAGGGGACTGATCACCCTAACCGACCACGGTAAGTTATATATACACTGTATGTGATAACTTACCTGTGGCTCGAGGGGGGAGTGGTAGTCTGGGGTTTAGGTTTTGTGGGGCCTGAGTGAAACGTCATGTGACCAGACGCCTGGTGGTCTCCGCCGGGGATTCCGGAAACCTACAGCCCCTCAGGAAAGGTCACGTGGGGATTCAGTCAGATCATGTTAGGGACCCAGACTGGCAGCGGCTGTGAGAACACGTTGAAGTAGTGATTTAGGTGGCGCCTGGGTATTCCGACACGTTACGGACCAGTTACCCAGAGTGTGCGCCTAAAACACTTAGAGTAGTCATCTAGGCGGCGCCTGGGTATACCAGCAAGTTACTCAGAGCGCGCGCCTAGATTAGGGATTTGGGCGGCGCCTGGGTATACCAGCAAGTTATCCAGAGTGTGCGCCTGGGATTTTGGTGGCGCCCGGGTATACCAGCAAGTTATCCGGAGCGTGAACCTGTAGTATAGTTGTTAGTTAGTGCGCTGAGTGGTAACCGTTGTGCCCATTGTTGCAACTCCATCACGGGGGAAGTGTTGATTGCAGTTTGAAGTTTGAAGTTTGGCCGCGGGAGTCGGCGTGTGTCTAAATTGGGGAGATCGTAGTAGAAGTCTCTCTCCCCGGGGGAAATCGTAGGAGAATCTCTTTCCCCTCCCCCCGTGATTTATTGGCTAGTCGGAGGACGGTTAACTCAGGTTGGCGAACACGGCCGCGCCAATAGGGCACTGTATGCTTCAGGTGTTCAAAAACCCAGCACAGTCTTCCGGCAGGTGCTCAGAATGCTGTCAGTCTGGTGGAACAAAGAAGGCAAAAAGATATGTGAAGGATGTGAAAAGCTTGTTTAAGATAATTGGGATGCCTCCAGGAGGCAGATTATAGCCCAGTGAAAGTTTGATCGATGTAGCAAGAGCCTTCTATAGAACTGCTTCAAAGTGTCTCCTGCAGTTTGCAGTTTCACAGTGGTTTTCCTTCTTATGTGAGCGGACAAGGAATGGACATTATTGATTGACTGCTTAAATCTGACTCGAACTACTGAAATTGGGCAAATTCACATAAAACAGTCACAACATCTGACCTAGACGCAGGCTGCTAGTACGAGAAAGTAAACAGAGCAGGCGTTACCACGCACTGGACGCAGGCCGCTAGTCTAGTGGAGTGAAACAGAGCGGGCGTCAATATTTATGTGAGTGTCGTGATGATAGATATTACCCAGTGACTGCAACCTGTGGTTGGGGACCTGACTCTTGAAATTAACATGTTTGCCATGCTACGGTCGCATCTCCGGCCCATCCCCATTATAGTGAATTGTGCAGGGGTGGACTTCGGGCAGCACATGTGTGTCAACGTTAGTACGGATCCAGCAGGCTGTTCCAAGTGTGAAAGAGGTGGGTGAGATAACTCTGGTATATACAAGTATTAGGAGGATCATCTTATTATTAACCACAGAAGAAACCAGAAGATGCAAGTGCATCATCCTTTCACTTAAAGGGATTCTGCCAGCAGTTTTAAATACAAGACTGCTGGCAGACAACGTTAGGTACATGAAGTAATAGGTACTTCTGTCCCTGCTTTTAATCACCGTAGGGCTGAAACAATGAACTTCGTATTTTGCAGTTGCTGCTCTCATAAGTGCACCAGATTTGCTAGCTTGGCATGTATAAACTGGGTGTAGATAGCCAAGATGATGTCCCTGGGGCCTTCAGATCTGTGTATACCAATGTTTAATTGTGCCCAGTCTCTAGTGTCTTAATATCATTGCACCTAGTCCCCGGTGTCTTGAAGCCATTGTATCTTGTCTCTGGTATTTTGGTGTCATTATGTCCAGTACCTGTTCTTTTCATACAATTTCAACCAATATTTGGGGTCTTGATGCCATTGCGATGGTACATTCTGTGCCTCGTACTTGGTGTATTTGCTCCTTCTAGTCCTGGAGGTCTTGGCACCATTGTGCTCAGTCTCTGGTATCTTGGTGCCATTTTGTCTAAGCCCTGGTGTCTTGGTGCCACTGCATCCAGTCCCTGGTATCTTGGTGCCATTGTGTCCAATTCTTGGTGTTTTTGTGCCATTGTTTTTCATCCTTCATGTGTTGGTGCCATTAGGGGACACAATGGCATCTTTTTACCATTGTATCCAGTCCCTACTGTCTATGCACCCATTTTCTCCAGTCGTTGGTGTTTCTGTGTCATTTTCCTGAATTTGTGGCATCCTGTTGCCTCTTTGTCAGTCCCTAGTGTCTCCATGGCCATTGTATCCAGTTCCTAGTGTCTTGGTGCCATGATGTCTAGTCCCCGGTCTCATAGGACCATTATGTCCAGTAACTTGTGCTTTATTGCCACTGTGTCCAGTTCCTGATATCTTGGTGCCATTGAGTCCAATCTTTTATGTCTTGGTGCCATTATGTCCAGTCCCTGGTGTAATGGTACCTTTACCATTGTGTCCAGTCCGTCATGTCTTGGTGCCATTGTCTTCAGTCCTTGGTGTCATTGTGCGTAATCCTTGGCCTCCCTAGTGTCCCTGAGCCCATTATCACCAGTCCCTGGGTGCCATTGTGTCCAATCATTAGTGTATTGTTACTTTTGACCCTTCTGATTTATTGGGAATGGCTGGACTGTACCTTTTACTGGTGACCACTCTGTCTGGTCCCTGGTGATGACATAAATCACTGGCTAGTCCCAGTTCATCTACCGATCAAATGATTCCTTCAAGTACCATTTTTTTTCCAAATACAGTTATTTTTTTCTAAATTCAATAAGTATTAGCTCTCACCACCCTCCACTGACTTCTTCTGTATGAACCGTGATACATCTCTACCGTAAATGCAACTCATTAGTCTGTAACAAGCCTCTTCTCGAGCCCCCATTAAAATTCATTTCTCCCACATCGTTATCTGCAGCAGGATTTATAATAGGACATGACAATTAGAAGGTGAAGTGTATTGATTTGCATCATATATTAGATGCGGATTGACACTATAGCTGCAGTTAAGTAAGAATTCCTTGTAATACATGTATGAATAGCCTCCTTAGCCTTTCCTCGTGTGAAACTACAGCAATATTTCTTGTTTGTCCTCCATGTTACCTCATTAAATCGGTGCTATCAATATCTAGTTCCATCATTGAGGTACTAGAGGCAATGCCGAAGAGAGATACCATATATCCTCAGGTATTCTCATTACAAAGAAGTAGAGAAAGATCCATAAACCATGTAATCGTTGAGCTCTTGCAGGCATCTGGGTTGTAAAGCATTGACAACTCATCACTTGTGACTTCCAAATGATGGCCTAGAGTGTGATTCCGGAATAATGAAACACTGAAACTTGGGGCCCTAATGCAATGACATGCTATAATAGGGTACATGTCATTAACACATTAATAGCAGGTACAGAACAATGACACAATGTGCTATCCCAGTTATGGCTCTCATTTAGGGCATCATAATTGTATAGTGTAACACGTGTTAGCCACTATATTTAGTGTACTTTGCTGCCATCTAGTGGCAATTGCTATATTTGGATTATGTAAGTTATCTATGCTTTCATTTTGTCATTTATCCTGTAACTCCTCCTTTTCTGTGAGCTCATATCACATTTCCTGCAGTCTTTTCCAGTTTGTCATACATGCATCACAGAGCTGGAGAGAGGATTTTCCTTTGACCGCTATCATCATTTCTCAAGATACATTTGTAGTACCCCAGAGCGGACTCTACCATTTACACTACCTGCTACTGTCTCTAATGCCTAACCAATGTGTCACACCACTATGTCTTTTGTTTTCAGGTCTGTTCAGAAAGTGCTATGTAACTGTTATTTATTGTATTTTATGCGCTGTGCTTGGTTTATAAGCAGGTGGCAGTGTGTCTAGCAGTGAGCTATAGGTAGAATGGAAATAACCATTCGATTCTCTCCCCCCCTTGGAGGAGTGGACTTTCCCAGATCTTCCAAGGGTAGGGGTGTCTTGCCTATTCCGATTTGAGTTGAGAGTATGACTGAGAGCAGACATGTTGCAGTGAAGGGAGCGTTCCCCCCTCCTGCAGCAGGAGTCCTCCAGGAGAAGCAGCTCATAGAGCACCATGACTCCTTGCAGTTTAGAGACTGGGTATTACGAGGGGGTCAACGGCCAAAGGCACCCCACTCAAAGGTACCAGAACTGCTAAAAGGTCCACATACCAGACTGGATCAACGGCCAAAGGAACCCCATTTAGAGGTACAAGAACTGCTAAAAGGTCCACATACCAGACTGGATCAACGGCCAAAGGAACCCCATTTAGAGGTACAAGAACTGCTAAAAGGTCCACATACCAGACTGAATCCAGAAATTAGTATAGCAGAGAAAGGCAAAGCAAAGTGTCCGAGCTGACATGCCAGTGCGCCTCAAGCCTGCTGGGGCCAGAGAAAGATCAACTATTATCTGGATGCAAGTTTATTCAAGTAAAACTGTTGAACTTTATCAAGTCTGGACTTGGCCTATTCCTCCTTTGAATGTTGCGAAGCCTAGCCCTGGGAAGTGACCCACAGAACTAGTAAGGCCGCATCACCGCTCGGCATTTTCTACACACCGAGACCCCGATCGTGCCCTGGGGGCAGCACACTGCACATTCAATAAATTATTCATCTCGCTCACTGGAATTCTAAATGCAACTGGTGTCGCTAGGGGAATGACTATAGCGAGTTCACAATCTTCTAGTGCTTGTACAAAAGATTGCCACTCACACTCATAAGAGACTTCTATCACGTACATTGGTGGCAGGATTTATAGGCATTCTAGAGCAATGACACATGACACTTACAGGGCAATAACACACTAAAACGTGGGCTAAAGGACAATGATACACTGACATTTGGAGTTCAGGATAATGACTTTCTCTAACTTGGGGTACAGGATAATGACACTGACACTGGGTACAGGATAATGACACACTGAAACTTGGGGTACAGGATAATGACACTGACACTTGGGGTACAGGATAATGACACTGACACTCGGGGTACAGGATAATGACACACACTTGGGGTACAAGATGACACACTGACACTTGGGGTACAGGATAATGATACACTGACACTTGGGGTGCAGGATTATAACACTGACACTTGGGGTGCAGGATAATAACACACTAAAACTTTGGGTGCAGTATAATGACACAATTTCACTTGGGGTGCAGAATAATGACACACTGATGTAGCACCCGAGTCCTGGTGGAACCACTATTGTGTTTTTGATCGCTGCATTTTATATGTTTCCTATGCAATCCGTTATGTATTTCATATGTACCATGTAACTTTAATCAGCAGGGAGGTACTGGTTGGCAATGGCTGGCTGTAACAGGTTTAACCACCGTATTCCACATGTCCTGGTAGAGTGGGCTGGTACAACTTCCTGCCAGTAGGAGGAAGTCTAGGAGTGGGTTAGAGTAGTATAGAGGAGTGCAAGGCGGAAAGGGGATATAATAGTGTAGGAGGTGGTAAGTAGCCATCCAACCTGCCACCATACCTTCTTAGCTGGTGCAAAAGAAGAATTGCACCAAGACCTGCTGCTACTGCATGTATTTCTATGTTGCACTTAGTAAAAAATGACTTTACGTTTAGCTCTGGCCTCCTCCTTCAGTACTACAATTTCACTGCAATGCACCCCAGGGAGCAATGGCCTGAGGTAGGACACTGTGACACAACAAAACTACATCAGCGCCACTACCACTCTTATCCTCTATGCCAACTACCCTGGTCGATGCTGCACAAAAAATGGCGTCACGAACAGGATTCCGGGAATCTGTGCCTTACTGCTGTCGGCGCAGATTGTTGTTTAAACCCCTGAGAAATGACTGCTGAAGTCACCTTGTTGCAGAAACCTCTTGTTCCTGTTATAGCACCAGAAGTCTGGTTTGAATTCCAGCTAGGCCCCTCTGCAGCTTATGGCGTGCAGGAGACCGTTACAGGGACCTTTCGCTATGGTCTTCTGCGACAGCCTGCAGTGAGTCCACTAATTATGAGGTAGGTGGATCCCCCCACAGCCACTGTTCCTGCCATCGGAATGATTTCTGGGCCACAAGTTTCACCTTCTCCACGGGGTGCCAGTTTGTCCAGCTCTGGAAGCTACTGGTGGAGCATCAGGCCCAATGGAGGGAAATCCACAGAACCAGGTTGCCCCCCAAATTCCATCCTCCATTGCTGCTGGAGTCAGATATTCTCCACTTTTCTGCTCCAGCAGGACCCTCTGGGTAGAGGGGTTCATCACCGCCAGCAGCTTCAGTGCCTGCTATATACAGCGAGAGGAGGGCACTCACGCCCCACCACTGCTGTATTCAGAGTTGCTACCTTTGCCAAAGCTACAGAGGTCCTCCTTATTGAGAGGGGGATGAAGAAGACTTTCTCATTTGAAAGAGACACTGGAGCCACCTGCAGGTACAGACTGCAGTGGGTGAGACGAATTGGCTCCTGTTATGTTTTATGTTTTGTTGGCCCTAGCCAGTCCACCCTATAAAACCCTGCTATAACTACAGGATTTCGTCATTCAATAAAATAAATCCCCAATTGTGCAGGTTGTACCTTTCCCTTTTCAGGTTAAGCAAAACAACCTGAGTCAGGTTCATGCAACATTTCAAGCCACTCACCTAATGAATGGACACAAACATCACCTGTGCTCCTTGAGATGTTTATCTGCAACGTTTTCAAGAACTGTATCCTCTGTCATGGACTGTAATGGATCTGAGAGGCAGGGTAACCAGGTTTAGTGTTCTTCCATCCTGAAAGCCCCAAGTCCAGGACTTATTTAATATTGCACTTTAAATGGTCTTTACCTTTTGTCCATTTTAATATAGGTAGCTAGCACCCCTCCTTAATGCGTCATGGACTGCTCCTTGGGACTCTAGCCTCTAAGTCCCCCTGGTAGTTAGGATTGCTAGCATAGGCCTTGTCAGTTGTATAAGCTCTTATGTACTTTTCCTAGTCTCTTTACTGCAATATGAGGGAGGGGGTCAATGAGAACTGCAGCCTTGGACATCTGATGAGGAACTACCAGTAGGAGACTAAAAGTACATCTTGAGGACGACCTGACTTTCACCAAGGAGGAGTGTAGTACCCCAGACCTGGGGGTACTACTATTGTGTTCTTGATTGCTGCATTTTATATGTTTTATATGCAATCTCTATATGTATATATGCATTATATTCAGCAGGGGAGTGGGCTGGTAGAGTGGGCTGTTCCAACTCCTGCGAGGAAGGAGGAGGTCTAAGAGAAGGTTAGAGTAGTCTAGAGGAATACAAGGCAGAGAGGGGATGTGAGAGGTCCTGTCCTGATAATGAGGGAGGTTGGACATAGCTTGTAAAGCCCCCCCCCTCCCAAAAACCATATCTGAATCAAGTATTTAGAGATCCCTCTCCAGCCAGAGAGTTGGAAAGTAGCTCATAGAGCACCCACCCAAGAATCATACTGAAGGGACTGCTGTAAGGCGAGAGACTATAGCCAAGCCACCCATCATCAAACAACCACTAGGCCAGTATCATCTAAGTGCAGAACTGTAGCCATCCATTCTGCCACCATACCTCCTCAGCTCGTGCCAGAGAAAAATTGCACTAAAGCCTACTGCTCCTGTATGTATTTCAAGTTCTACATTGCACTAAATAAGACTTTGTTACGTTTAACTCTGACCACATTCTTCAGTCCTACTATTTCACTGCAACGGACCCCAGGGAGAGATGGCCTGAGGTACTACACTGTGACACAACAACACTATATCAGGGCCACTACCACTCCCCAGGAGGATGCTGCACTGACACTTGGGGTACAAGACAATAACACACTGACAATTAACCAACTTCACAAGTAACCATAGTAACCCCACAGAAACTGTAGACACAGCCATTGTAGCTGCAACTCCACTTTTCTGGTGGTCATAGAACCCCCCCTCCCCCCCACACACACTCTTTACCTGTTGCCAAAGCATCCACCCTTTATTAAAGGGGCAGTCACTAGATATTCCAGCTCCATGCAACTTGAATTTGGCTGATTTCCTAGTTGTCATGGTAACCAGGTTTTGTTCTGCCCATGTACCACTCATTTTTATATTGAGAGTAAACAGGGAGAAGAAGTAAGTGAACCATTGACTTAAATAACTTGTAGATGCCCCATTAGCAGTCATCACCTCCACCTAACGTTTCCTGCAGCTTCACATAAGATTTTCACAATGTTGAGGAGGAATCTTGGATCATTTCTCCTTGAAAATGTGTTCAGATCATGGAAATTTCTGGGATTCCTTTTGCACACAACTCTCTTCTGGTCACTCAACTGGCTTACATTATCTAACATCTCTTTAACAAGAGGCCATGGACTGCTGCTCTTACTTTCTCCTGTAAAATGTGTCCTTACATCTTAGAATTCATTGTTTCCTCAATGATCTCCAGGTCTTGAGGCAGCTCCAAATCAGGACGCTCCTGCCACCAGCCCCAAACCATGATGCTGCCTCTGTCATGCTTCATGCTTGGTGTTGATGTGCGGTGTATAATTGTGACTTAGATAACAATCAGACCAAATTTAATCATTTCATCAGTAATCATCATTTGTCTTGCAACTCCATATCTATCTATCTATCTATCTATCTATCTATCTATCTATCTATTTATCTATCTATCTATCTGCAGCTACCCAGGCACTTTGCTGCTCCTGCTGCTGCTCTGGTGGTCCGGATCCATTGGACTTCACCAGCCCTCCAGCAGCTGGCCCGACCGCTGGAATCATGTGTTGTCTCCCAGCGCAGCTCTGTCTTTCTAGTGACGATAATGCCTGTAAAGTGCTACAGGATATCATGGTGCTACATAAGCAAGCTAAATATAACATCTGTATTATATCTCATGCATCCTTCAGTCGTATTGCGTCATGCTGTAAAGCAGGCTATACAATCTTTACATTCAAGGTCAAGTCCTTAAACAGAGATTTCTTCAGAAGAAATGATGAACACTTATTGTTCTGTAAGACGCTGCAGATTGAATGACTGCTCTCATCATTCAGGCTATTTTTCCTTTCCACGAATTGTGCTGCTCATTTGTTTCCATCTTTCTATCTATGACTCATGTATTAATGTAACCGCGTCATGTGTATGCACGTCCTCTATGCAGCTCCATCTAATTTTACACTCACCGAGAACTCATTCATGTGTAGACTATTATGTAGGCATCAAAACCCTTGCACAAGATGCATCAAATGTATGCAAGGGTGTACATAGAACGCATACAGTCCCAAAACCTTACCGGGCTCCTCTTCTCACCATAGGTTCTACATCTTTATTACAGTCAACGTGCATCATTCTGAATTTAAGGTCAAAATGATGCACTGATTGAAATTAGGAGAGCTCTGCTTTCATGACCTGCTAAATGTTAAAATTCTGTCCGACTGCAACCACCACTAGGGGGAGCTAACTACATATGAGTTTTTACAGCTACTCAAAGGGTGCTGTAATCTGTATATAGTGAGTCCCTTCTAGTGGTGGGGACAGGTACTCTGTATGACAGTGTCATGGTAGGCTAGGGAAATTGTTGATTGCCAGGGCCAGTATCAGTTGTGTGTCCTACTTCTGTGGTATGTCCTCCACCAGCAGACCATAGCATGCTGTCTACTTATGGCATTTGAGGCATAGCAATACCATCTATATCAGCCCAAAAGGACCTTAGAGACTTGGGCTATCACAGGGGCATCTATGTCTGTCATTTATTGGGGGTACCTGAGACCTATTTTCTTACCAGTTATAAGGGATAACAATGTTAATGAGCGACTCAAGGAATTTTAGGTTTACCATCTGGCACTACAGCCAGCAAACTGAGAAACTGCTGCCAGCCTTCCTTAACTGACGCTATCCCTAGGTTCTTCACCACAGCCTGCCAAAAGGCTGGATGGACTTGACTGCTTGGGATCCAGGTTAAGTCTTTGGAGTAAAGTAGCAGAAAACTGGGACAAGCTCGCTAGAAGCAGACCTACCATAATGACTGGGGTTCCAAGAGTAGTAGATATACAGGGTTGGAACCAGGAGAGACAGATGGTGCCAAAAAGGGAATGCAGGGTTATTCCAGAAACAAGCCACAGTCGGAAAACCAGGGCAATGCAACAGACAAGGGGTTAATCCAGAACACAAGCCAAGGTCAGTACACAAAGGGTTCTAAAGAGCAGGTCTTAAGTTCAGGCAAAAAGCTTAGAAACACCAACAGAGCCAGGACACTATACACAATCGCAGGTAACTAGCAATTACAAGCATATATACCATACAATCAGTTCCTGTGGCTCTATGGGACCACTAGAGAGTGGGGCCCAGGTTGGCTTCATCACGTAATGTGAAAACCTATACAGGGAACTGCTCTCCATAGGACTCAATCAACTATATATGCCTCTGGTCAGACTTCCAAGTAGATATTGATGACATGCCCCAGAACACTTACCTACTTCTCCTTCTCCTGACTGCAGTCAGCCAGAGAATCAGGAAAACTTGATTGGCCACTTGCATCCACCTCTGCTCAAGATTTACAGCCTTTGGAAACCGTGGCAGCAGAGTGGGCTGTCTGTAAGTAGAAAGAAGGCCCGCCCCTGAGGTTCCTGACACCTTAGTTCACAAAAAGGAGCAAAACTAACTCATAGTACTTGAGTTGTAATGGTGCTGTCAGGCTGGGATAAACAGACAACAGAGCAACGTGAGCCCTGAGCTTACCCCAACCTCTGTCCCTGCCTATTGCCCCACCTCCGCTAAACCGTGGGGCGATAACCACGATGACTGCGATATACTCTGACTATGGTGCAGGAGATGGGAGACAAGAGACAGACAAACAAACACGGAAGAATAGTTAATACGGCCGAGTCAAAACCAGGAAGGTACGTCAGGACAAAATCACAAAACAAAGATTAGTCAAAAACGAGCCAAAGTCAAAACCAACCAGTAGCGAAGTACAAAGGGATCAGGCACAGGTGATGGTCAAAAAACTGCAGAAAATAAAGCACTAGGATAGCTGGTGCAAAGAAACACAACACTGGCAAGTATGATGGTGATTGCAAGGTTTAAATGCAGCCAGGAGTCCCACCCCCACAGGTAAAAGGGAGGAGAGACTCCTGAGCACAGTAGGTGACCAGGTCTGCATAGCATAGCAAATAGCTTAAACTGCTTGCGTTCTCCGGCGTGAACCTAGTGATCGAGAACGCGAGAGAGCTTGCGCACCTGCGGGTCCTCGGCACTCTCAAACGTGGGTGCCTCCCTGCCTGGAACTCACACCAATACGAAGAGACTGCCGGCGGGAGGAGGAGCCTGACAGGGGAGGGGCGGAAGCCCGGGCACGGGCATCCGTATGACCCGCAGTCAGAGGCAGGACCAGGCGGCACAGGCGCCATGACCGCCAGTCCTGACAGGTGCAGATATCTTCTGAGCATAACTTCTGTGAAGGGGTGTAGGTATAGGGAAGGCAGCGGTAGCACCCAGACCCTGGTAATTTAAGGGCCCGATGGAGCTGCACATAACAAGACACACATTTTGCATTGGGCCCAGGAGCTTCCAATTGCATCTCAGTTTCTATGGTAATTTCCATGCGTGTTAACCCCCTGGTTCATCCCTAGTTCTTATTTTATATACATGGGCCCTACATTTAAAATCTGAAAATACTGAATTTATCAGAAAACACTGAACACGCATTAAAATTAATGAACGCCTCATGGAATCCAGCGATACTCTGCCTTTGATATTGGAGCAAGCCAATTAATTTACATTGCAGCTATTTAAAGATTTAATCAGCTTTTCTTGTAAAGTCGGCTCTGTGCCTGAGAAATTAATCAGGCCACCTAATATGATTAAGGCAAGACAGTTTAGCAATTAATTATATAAATAGGGAGATTACGGTATTTGTGACTCTTGTTATAAAATAAGTTGTGTGCTTATACAGTACATAGCTGGAGTTGTGGTAACAGACATTAATATACTGTACAGTGGTGTAACTAGAATAGACTGCCGCCCCCCAGAGCAAATTTCTGAAAGGCGACCCTTACTCCTCTCTCAGACCGGACCATCTGTCTGTTTCCTACCTGTATATACGGCATGTCATGTCACTGTATATAATGTATTATATAATACTGTTGCCGGGGCCCTGACACTAAAATATTTCAGTCCTCCTCTCAGAGAAAGCGTTCCGTCCCGATAGTCGGCTGCTCGTTCAGAGGAGGTGAACCACCGCTTTTACATGCAGCGATCTCCTGCTATTGCAATTACTCGTCTTCATGCCGCTGCATTGTTTCTGGGCTGTAGATCGCTGGTTAGATGGCACAACCTGCTGCCGAGAGAGACAATAATTTAGGTGCCTGCACGAACGACAGGATCACCCAATAAACAAGAGTTTCGCTCTTTGATCGTGTGTTCTGCTGCACCGTTACACCCTATCTCCTGTATATAATTATGTATGTACAGCTGGTATAACCTGGGTATCTCCTGTATATAATTATATATGTACAGCTGGTATAAGTTATACATCTTCTTGTATATAGTGATATGGAGCATGCTGGTATAACCTGGGTATCTCCTGTATATAATTATATATGTACAGCTGGTATAAGTTATACATCTTCTTGTATATAGTGATATGGAGCATGCTGGTATAACCTGGGTATCTCCTGTATATAATTATATATGTACAGCTGGTATAAGTTATACATCTTCTTGTATATAGTGATATGGAGCATGCTGGTATAACCTGGGTATCTCCTGTATATAATTATATATGTACAGCTGGTATAGAGTTATACATCTTCTTGTATATAGTGATATGGAGCATGCTGGTATAACCTGGGTATTCCTGTATATAATTATATATGTACAGCTGGTATACAGTTATACATCTCTCTTGTATATAGTGATATGGAGCCATGCTGGTATAACCTGGGTATCTCCTGTATATAATTATATATGTACAGCTGGTATAAGTTATACATCTTCTTGTATATAGTGATATGGAGCATGCTGGTATAACCTGGTATCATCCTGTATATAATTATATATGTACAGCTGGTATAAGTTATACATCTTCTTGTATATAGTGATATGGAGCATGCTGTAATAACCTGGTATAATCTATGTATCTGCTATATACAATACATTTCTTGTATATAGTGTATATGGAGCATGCTGGTATAACCTGGTATCTCCTGTATATAATTATATATGTACAGCTGGTTATAGTTATACATCTTCTTGTATATAGTGATATGGGTATCCCTGTATGCAGCTGGTATACATCTGGTGTATTGCCTGTATATAATTATATATGTACAGCTGGTATAAGTTATACATCCTTCTTGTATATAGTGATATGGACCATGCTGGTATAAACCTGGGTATCTCCTGTATATAATATATATATGTATACATCTTCTGCTGGTATAAGGGCATTATACATCATCTCTTGTATATAGTATATATGGATAACCTGGGTATGTATATAATATATATATGTACTGGTATAACCTGGTGTATCATCCTGTATATATTATATATTGCTACAGTGGTTAAGTATATACATCTGTCTTGTATATAGTGATATGGAGCATGCTGGTATAACCTGGGTATCTCCTGTATATAATTATATATGTACAGCTGGTATAAGTTTATACATCTCTTGTATATAGTATATGGAGCATGCTGGTATAACTGGGTATCTCCTGTATATAATTATATATGTACAGTGGTATAAGTTATACATCTTCTTGTATATAGTGATATGGAGTGCTGGTATAACCTGGGTATCTCCTGTATATAATTATATATGTACAGCTGGTA
>ONZH01028707.1:0-20681 GCA_900303285.1 Rhinella marina
CATCATCCTCTCTGTTCTCGATTAGGGGGCGGTGCCAAAGGAAACGCGACCAAGGAATATATGGAGAGTTTACAGCTGAAGCCGGGCGAGGTGATCTACAAGTGTCCGAAGTGCTGCAGCATCAAACCGGAGCGCGCCCACCACTGCAGGTAACGCCACAGCCGCCACAAAAAGTGTTTGTCAGAATAAAAAAATAGTTTCAAGTAAATAAAAATAACAAAACAACTTTTTCCATAATAAATACTTATAAACATTGTGAAGAAAACCAACATTCTAGTTATTGCTGCGTCCGTAACTACCGGCTCTGTAAAAATATCGCATAATCCACCCCGTCAGGTGAACGCCGTAAAAAAAAATTATAAAAACTGTTCCCAAAAAGCCATTTTTTTGTCACCTTGCATCAGAAAAAGAGCAATTCCAAGCGATCAAAAAGTTGTATGTACCCCAAAATAATACCAATCAAACCGTCATGTCACCCCGCATAAAAAAAGCCCGACAGAAGACAATCGCCCGAAAAATATAAAAATATGGCTGTAAGAAAATGCTATTAATGTGTAAAACTGAAATAACTTAAAAAAAAGAAAAAAAATGACCTACGCCCTCAGATGATCACCAAAAAAAGCCATTTCTGTCAACATACATCAAAAAAAGTGTAATACCAAGCGATCGAAAAGCAGAGCTGAGCGCTAACGGAGAACCACGGGATTGTGAGGGCAGCTCTGGATGTGAGCGGAGTATAGGACCTGATGTGACGGCAGCTCTGGATGTGACTGGAGTATAGGACCTGATGTGAGGGCAGCTCTGGATGTGACTGGAGTATAGGACCTGATGTGAGGGCAGCTCTGGATGGTGACTGGAGTATGTGATGTGACTGGAGTATAGGACCTGATGTGATCTGTGTGACTGGAGTATAGAACCTGATGTGACGGCAGTTGGGATGTGAGGGAAGTATAGGACCTTGTGACGGCAGCTCTGGATGTGACTGGAGATAGGACCTATGTGAGGGCAGCTCTGGATGTGACTGGAGTATATGTGACCTGATGTGACTGGATATAGACCTGATGTGACTGGAGTAGGACTGATGTGAGGCAGCTCTGGATGTGACTGGAGTATAGGACCTGATCTGATGTGGAGGGCAGCTGGATGTGAGCGGAGTATAGGACCTGATGAGGGCACTGGATGTGGGGTATAGGACCTGATGTGAGGGCAGCTCTGGATGTGACTGAGTATAGGACCTGATGTGAGGGCAGCTCTGGATGTGACTGGAGTATAGGACCTGATGTGAGGGCACTCTGGATGTGACTGGAGTATAGGACCTGATGTGAGGGCAGCTCTGGATGTGACTGGAGTATAGGACCTGATGTGAGGGCAGCTCTGGATGTGACTGGAGTATAGACCTGATGTGAGGGCAGCTCTGGATGTGACTGGAGTTATAGGACCTGAATGTGAGGGCAAGCTCTGGATGTGACTGGAGTATAGGACCTGATGTGACTGGAGTATAGACCTGATGTGAGGAGTATAGGACCTGATGTGAGGCAGCTCTGGATGTGACTGGAGTATAGGACCTGATGTGAGGGCAGCTCTGGATGTGACTGGTATAGGACTGATGTGAGGGAGCTCTGGATGTGACTGGCATGTGAATATAGGACCTGATGTGACGGCTCTGGATGTGACTGGAGTATAGGTGACCTGGATGACCTGACAGCTGGAGTATGGAGGACTGATGTGAGGACTGGATGTGACTAGTAGGACCTGATGTGACTCTGGATGTGAGTATAGGACTGCAGTCTGATGTGAGTATAGGACCTGATGTGAGGGCAGCTCTGGATGTGACTGGAGTATAGGACCTGATGTGAGGGCACTCTGGATGGACTGGAGTAAGGACCTGATGTGAGGGCAGCTCTGGATGTGAGTGGAGTATAGGACCTGATGTGAGGGCAGCTCTGGATGTGACTGGAGTATAGGACCTGATGTGAGGGCACTCTGCTCTGGGTGACTGGAGTATAGGACCTGATGTGAAGGGAGCTCTGGATGTGACTGGAGTATAGGACTGATGTGAGGGCAGCTCTGGATGTGACTGGAGTATAGGACCTGATGTGACGGCAGCTCTGGATGTGAGCGGAGTATAGGACCTGATGTGACGGCAGCTCTGGATGTGAGCGGAGTATAAGGACCTGATGTTGACGGCAGCTCTGGATGTGACTGGAGTATAGGACCTGATGTGAAGGCAGCTCTGGATGTGACTGGAGTATAGGACCTGATGTGAGGGCAGCTCTGGATGTGAGCGGAGTATAGGACCTGATGTGAGGCAGCTCTGGATGTGACTGGAGTATAGGACCTGATGTGAGGCAGCTCTGGATGTGACTGGAGTATAGGACCTGATGTGAGGGCAGCTCTGGATGTGACTGGAGTATAGGACCTGATGTGAGGGCAGCTCTGGATGTGACTGGAGTATAGGACCTGATGTGAGGGCAGACCTGGATGTGACTGGAGTATAGGACCTGATGTGAGGGCAGCTCTGGATGTGACTGGAGTATAGGACCTGATGTGAGGGCAGCTCTGGATGTGACTGGAGTATAGGACCTGATGTGACGGCAGCTCTGGATGTGACGGAGTATAGGACCTGATGTGAGGCAGCTCTGGATGTGACTGGAGTATAGGACCTGATGTGAGGCAGCTCTGGATGTGAGTGGAGACCTGATGACGGCAGTCTGGATGTGACTGGAGTATAGGACCTGATGTGAGGGCAGCTCTGGATGTGACTGGAGTATAGGACCTGATGTGAGGGCAGCTCTGGATGTGACTGGAGTATAGGACCTGATGTGAGGCAGCTGGATGTGACTGGAGTGATGGATGATGTGACCTGATGTGAGGAGTATAGGACCTGATGTGACGGCAGCTCTGGATGTGAGTGGAGTATAGGACCTGATGTGAGGCAGCTCTGGATGTGAGTGGAGTATAGGACCTGATGTGAGGGCAGCTCTGGATGTGAGTGGAGGGCAGTATGTGAGGACCTGATGTGAGGGCAGCTCTGGATGTGACTGGAGTATAGGACCTGATGTGAGGCAGCTCTGGATGTGAGCGGAGTATAGGACCTGATGAGGGCAGCTCTGATGTGACTGGAGTATAGGACATGATGTGAGGGCAGCTGGAATGTGACTGGAGTATACGGACCTGATGTGAGGGCAGCTCTGGATGTGACTGGAGTATAGGACCTGATGTGAGGCAGCTCTGGATGTGACTGGAGTATAGGACCTGATGTGACGGCAGCTCTGGATGTGAGCGAGTATAGGACCTGATGTGAGGGCAGCTCTGGATGTGACTGGAGTATAGGACCTGATGTGAGGCAGCTCTGGATGTGAGCGGAGTATAGGACCTGATGTGAGGGCAGCAGCTCTGGATGTGACTGGAGTATAGGACCTGATGTGATGGCAGCTCTGGATGTGAGTGGAGTGATAGGACCTGATGTGAGGCAGCTCTGGATGTGACTGGAGTATAGGACCTGATGTGAGGGCAGCTCTGGATGTGAGGGAGTATAGGACCTGATGTGAGGGCAGCTCTGGATGTGACTGGAGTATAGGACCTGATGTGACGGCAGCCTGATGTGACTGGATGTGACTGGAGTATAGGACCTGATGTGAGGGCAGCTCTGGATGTGACTGGAGTATAGGACCTGATGTGACGGCAGCTCTGGATGTGACTGGAGTATAGGACCTGATGTGAGGGCAGCTCTGGATGTGACTGGAGTATAGGACCTGATGTGAGGGCAGCTCTGGATGTGACTGTATAGGAGTATGTGAGGAGTATAGGAACCTGATGTGAGGGCAGCTGATGTGACTCTGGATGTGACTGGAGTATAGGACCTGATGTGAGGGCAGCTCTGGATGTGAGTGAGCTGGAGTATAGGACCTGATGTGAGGCAGCTCTGGATGTGACTGAGATAGGACCTGATGTGAGGCAGCTCTGGATGTGATGGAGTATAGGACTGATGTGAGGGCTCTGGATGTGAGGAGTATAGGACTGATGTGAGGCAGCTCTGGATGTGACTGGAGTTATAGGACCTGATGTGAGGGCAGCTCTGGATGTGACTGGAGTATAGGACCTGATGTGAAGTGGGCAGCTCTGGATGTGACTGGAGTATAGGACCTGATGTGACGGCAGCTCTGGATGTGACTGGAGTATAGGACCTGATGTGAGGGCAGCTCTGGATGTGACTGGAGTATAGGACCTGATGTGAGGGCAGCTCTGGATGTGACTGGAGTATAGGACCTGATGTGAGGGCAGCTCTGGATGTGAGTGGAGTATAGGAACCTGATGTGAGGGCAGCTCTGGATGTGACTGGAGTATAGGACCTGATGACTGGAGGGACCTGGATGTGAGCTGGAGTATAGGACCTGATGTGATGGGACGAGTGAGGCAGCTCTGGATGTGACTGGAGTAATAGGACCTGATGTGACGGCAGCTCTGGATGTGACTGGGAGTATAGGACCTGATGTGAGGGCAGCTCTGGATGTGACTGGAGTATAGGACCTGATGTGAGGGCAGCTCTGGATGTGAGCGGAGTATAGACCTGATGTGAGGGCAATCTCTGGATGTGACTGGAGTATAGGACCTGATTGATGATGGCAGCTCTGGATGTGACTGGAGTATAGGACCTGCATGTGACGGCAGCTCTGGATGTGACTGGAGTATAGGACCTGATGTGAGGGCAGCTCTGGATGTGACTGGAGTATAGGACTGATTGACGGCAGCTCTGGATGTGAGTGGAGTATAGGACTGATGTGAGGGCAGCTCTGGATGTGAGTGGAGTATAGGACTGATGTGAGGCAGCTCTGGATGTGAGTGGAGTATAGACCTGATGTGACGGCAGCTCTGGATGTGAGTGGAGTATAGGACCTGATGTGACGGCATCTCTGGATGTGAGTGGAGTATAGGACCCTGATGTGAGGGCAGCTCTGGATGTGAGTGGAGTATAAGGACCTGATGTGACGGCAGCTCTGGATGTGACTGGAGTATAGGACCTGATGTGACGGCAGCTCTGGATGTGACTGGAGTATAGGACCTGATGTGAGGGCAGCTCTGGATGTGACTGGAGTATAGGACCTGATGTGAGGGCAGCTCTGGATGTGAGCTGGAGTATATGATGTGACCTGATGTGAGGGCAGCTCTGGATGTGACTGGAGTATAGGACCTGATGTGAGGGCAGCTCTGGATGTGAGTGGAGTATAGGACCTGATGTGAGGCAGCTCTGGATGTGAGCGGAGTATAGGACCTGATGTGACGGCAGCTCTGGATGTGACTGGGAGTATAGGACCTGATGTGACGGCAGCTCTGGATGTGACTGGAGTATAGGACCTGATGTGAGGGCAGCTGGATGTGACTGGAGTATAGGACCTGATGTGACGGCAGCTCTGGATGTGACTGGAGTATAGGACCTGATGTGAGGGCAGCTCTGGATGTGACTGATGTGAGTATATAGGACCTGATGTGAGGGCTGGATGTGACTGGCCCTGAGCTCTGGATGTGAGTGGAGTATAGGACCTGATGTGACGGCAGCTCTGGATGTGACTGGAGTATAGGACCTGATGTGAGGGCAGCTCTGGATGTGAGTGGAGTATAGGACCTGATGTGAGGGCAGCTCTGGATGTGACGGAGTATAGGACCTGATGTGAGGCAGCTCTGGATGTGACTGGAGTATAGGACCTGATGTGTGACGGCAGCTCTGGATGTGAGTGGAGTATAGGACCTGATGTGAGGGCAGCTCTGGATGTGACTGGAGAGTATTAGGACCTGATGTGACGGCAGCTCTGGATGTGACTGGAGTATATAGGACCTGATGTGACGGCAGCTCTGGATGTGACTGGAGTATAGGACCTGATGTGAGGGCAGCTCTGGATGTACTGAGCTGGAGTATAGGACCTGATGTGAGGGCAGCTCTGGATGTGACTGGAGTATAGGACCTGATGTGACGGCAGCTCTGGATGTGAGTGGAGTATAGGACCTGATGTGACGGCAGCTCTGGATGTGAGCGGAGTATAGGACCTGATGTGAGGGCAGCTCTGGATGTGACTGGAGTATAGGACCTGATGTGAGGGCAGCTCTGGATGTGACTGGAGTATAGGAACCTGATGTGAGGGCAGCTCTGGATGTGACTGGAGTATAGGACCTGAATGTGAGGCAGCTCTGGATGTGAGCTGGAGTATAGGACCTGATGTGACGGCCTGAGCTCTGGATGTGACTGGAGTATAGGACCTGATGTGAGGGCAGCTCTGGATGTGAGCGGAGTATAGGACCTGATGTGAGGGCAGCTCTGGATGTGACTGGAGTATAGGGACCTGATGTGAGGGCAGCTCTGGATGTGACTGGAGTAATAGGACCTGATGTGAGGCAGCTCTGGATGTGACTGGAGTAATAGGACCTGATGTGAGGGCAGTGAGCAGCTCTGGAATGTGACTGGAGTATAGACCTGATGTGAGGCAGCTCTGGATGTGAAGCGGAGTATAGGACCTGATGTGAGGGCAGCTCTGGATGTGAGCGGAGTATAGGACCTGATGTGACGGCAGCTCTGGATGTGACTGGAGTATAGGACCTGATGTGAGGGCAGCTCTGGATGTGACTGGAGTATAGGACCTGATGTGAGGGCAGCTCTGGATGTGACTGGAGTATAGGACCTGATGTGAGGCAGCTCTGGATGTGAGGAGTATAGGACCTGATGTGAGGGCAGCCTGGATGTGACTGAGATGGACCTGATGTGAGGGCATGCTCTGGAGTGACTGGAGTATAGGACCTGATGTGACGGCAGCTCTGGATGTGACTGGAGTATAGGACTGATGTGAGGCAGGCTCTGGATGTGAGTGGAGTATAGGACCTGATGTGAGGGCAGCTCTGGATGTGACTGGAGTATAGGACCTGATGTGACGGCAGCTCTGGATGTGACTGGAGTATAGGACCTGATGTGAGGGCAGCTCTGGATGTGATGGAGTATAGGACCTGATGTGACGGCAGCTCTTGGATGTGACGGAGTAATAGGACCTGATGTGAGGGCAGCTCTGGATGTGACTGGAGTATAGGACCTGATGTGAGGGCAGCTCTGGATGTGACTGGAGTATAGGACCTGATGTGAGGGCAGCTCTGGATGTGACTGGAGTATAGGACCTGATGTGAGGGCAGCTCTGATGTGACTGGAGTATGAGAGGCCTGATGTGACTGGGTATAGGCCTGAGTGACTCTGGATGTGACTGGAGTATAGGACCTGATGTGAGGGCAGCTCTGGATGTGAGTGGAGTATAGGACCTGATGTGGAGGGAGCTCTGGATGTGACTGGAGTATAGGACCTGATGTGAGGCAGCTCTGGATGTGACTGGAGTATAGACCTGATGTGAGAGCTCTGGTGTGAGTGGAGTATAGGACCTGATGTGAGGCAGCTCTGGATGTGAGTGGAGTAATAGGACCCTGATGTGACGGCAGCTCTGGATGTGACTGGAGTATTAGGACCTGATGTGAGGTGAGCAGCTCTGGATGTGACTGGAGTATTGAGGACCTGATGTGACTGGGCAGCTCTGGATGTGACGGAGTATAGGACCTGATGTGGATGACGGCAGCTCTGGATGTGACTGGAGTATAGGACCTGATGTGAGGGCAGCTCTGGATGTGACTGGAGTATAGGACCTGATGTGACGGCAGCTCTGGATGTGACTGGAGTATAGGACCTGATGTGAGAGGGCAGCTCTGGATGTGAGTGGAAGTATAAGGAACCTGATGTGAGGGCAGCTCTGGATGTGACTGGAGTATAGGACCTGATGTGAGGGCAGCTCTGGATGTGACTGGAGTATAGGAACCTGAGTGTGACGGCAGCTCTGGATGTGACTGGAGTATAGGAGCCTGATGTGAGGGCAAGCTCTGGATGTGACTGGAGCTTAGGACCTGATGTGAGGGCAGCTCTGGATGTGACTGGAGTATAGGACCTGATGTGACGGGCAGCTCTGGATGTGACTGGAGTATAGGACCTGATGTGACGGCAGCTCTGGATGTGACTGGAGTATAGGACCTGATGTGACGGCAGCTCTGGATGGTGACTGGAGTATAAGGACCTGATGTGAGGGCAGCTCTGGATGTGACTGGGAGTATAGGACTGATGTGAGGGCAAGCTCTGGATGTGACTGGAGTATAGGACCTGATGTGAGGGCAGCTCTGGATGTGACTGGAGTATAGGACCTGATGTGACGGCAGCTCTGGATGTGACTGGAGTATAGGACCTGATGTGACGGCAGCTCTGGATGTGACTGGAGTAAGACCTGATGTGACGGCAGCTCTGGATGTGAGCGGAGTATAGGACCTGATGTGACGACAGAATAGTGAGTGCAGCTCTGGATGTGAGTGGAGTATAAATGATGTGACAGTTAGACTGAAGCTCTGGATGTGATTGGATGGATTTGAGTCCATCTTCAATATGAAAAGGTCCAACAAGAGTGGAAGTGGAGCGCTGTGTCTGGTTCTGATCCGGCCTGGGGCCCATCCATCAGGTCCGTCATAGTGAGACTGCAGCTCTGGATGTGATTAGTGTGGACTCCGCTGTCACCTCTTCTCTCTCTGTCCCCTCAGTATCTGTAAGCGATGTATCCGGAAGATGGACCACCACTGCCCCTGGGTCAACAACTGCGTCGGGGAGAAGAACCAGAGATTCTTTGTCCTCTTCACAGTGAGTCCGAGATCAGGTCCCGGGTGTCTTTGTGCCTGATGGGGGATTAGATTGTGAGCTTCTGGGATCAGAGATGATGGGAGTGATGTAGATTGCGGGTTCCTGGGGACGGGGATGATGGGGGTGATGCCCTGTGGGGTCGGGGCCGTTGATGATTGTCTCTCCCCGCAGATGTACATCGCGCTCATCTCCCTCCACGCTCTCGTCCTGTGCGGTCTCCAGCTCTTCACCTGCGTCCGGGGGCAGTGGACAAGTGAGTACAGACCCAGCATTAACCCCTGCAGCTGCCCCCATACCTGAAACAGTCTGGTGAATGATTGGCCGATGGCTCGTCTTGACCTCACAGCTGAGGGTTCGTTTCAGTTGTATCCAGGCATTTTACCTCCTTTACACAGGACAGGATTGGATACAATTGTAACAAACCCTCAGGTCTGTGAGGCAGCGCAGGATGGGATTTTAGCCTTTGAATGTGATTGTTTCCGGTTGCTGACAGCAAGCAGACATATTGAAAATGAGTCACAAAGTTGCAGTGTAAACGCATTGTGTTCATGGTCAGATGTAGATTGTAACAACCGCTTCCTGTCCCTTAATACTTGTTACTCCCCCAGTTCCTGCAGTGTGTTGGGGCGTCCCCTGCACCCCGCGGCCTGTGTGTTGGGGCGTCCCCTGCACCCCGCGGCCTGTGTGTTGGGGCGCCCCCTGCACCCCGCGGCCTGTGTGTTGGGGCGCCCCCTGCACCCCGCGGCCTGTGTGTTGGGGCGCCCCCTGCACCCCGCGGCCTGTGTGTTGGGGGCGTCCCCCCCCTTTGCACCCCGCGGCCTGTGTGTTGGGGCGTCCCCTGCACCCCGCGGCCTGTGTGTTGGGGCGTCCCCTGCACCCCGCGGCCTGTGTGTTGGGGCGTCCCCTGCACCCCGCGGCCTGTGTGTTGGGGCGCCCCTGCACCCCGCGGCCTGTGTGTTGGGGGCGCCCCCTGCACCCCGCGGCCTGTGTGTTGGGGCGCCCCCTGCACCCCGCGGCCTGTGTGTGGGGCGCCCCTGCACCCCGCGGCCTGTGTGTTGGGCGCCCCCTGCACCCCGCGGCCTGTGTGTTGGGGCGCCCCCTGCACCCCGCGGCCTGTGTGTTGGGGCGCCCCCCTGCACCCGCGGCCTGTGTGTTGGGGCGCCCCCTGCACCCCGCGGCCTGTGTGTTGGGGCGCCCCCTGCACCCCGCGGCCTGTGTGTTGGGGCGTCCCCTTGCACCCCGCGGCCTGTGTGTTGGGGCGCCCCCTGCACCCCCGGCTGTGGGCCCCTGCCCCGCTGTGTTTTGGGGCGTCCCCTTGCACCCCGCGGCCTGTTTTGGGGCGTTCCCCTCCCCATTGTAGCCACCTCTGGCTGACCAGCACCTTTCCCTTGCAGACTGCAGCTCGTTCTCGCCCCCGGTCACGGTCATCCTCATGATCTTCCTGTGCCTGGAGGGGCTCCTCTTCCTCACCTTCACCGCCGTCATGTTCGGGACCCAGATTCACTCGATCTGTAACGATGAGACGGTACGTTGTCTGCCTCAGGAAGTAGCTAATAAAGTTCATTGAAGGGGGCACCAGGATAATCCCTTTATTACAAAGTTTCCATTCAGGAGCCTGGGAAAGCTGGGTGGGAGCATTGCCCTCCGCTTATAGTTGTCACCCAGCTTTCCCAGACGTCTGCATATAAACCTAAGGGAAGGGAATGCATGTATGTAAACTGTTCCTCTGCAGGAGCCCGGGAGAGCTGGGTGACAACCAGTAGAGACACTATTATAACCCCCACAGTGGTTGTCACCCAGCTTTCCCAGATGTCTGCATATAAACCTAAGGGAAGGGAATGCATGTATGTAAACTGTTCCTCTGCAGGAGCCCAGGAGAGCTGGATGACAACCAGTAGAGACACTATTATAACCCCAGAGTGGTTGTCACCCAGCTTTCCCAGACGTCTGCATATAAACCTAAGGGAAGGGAATGCATGTATGTAAACTGTTCCTCTGCAGGAGCCCGGGAGAGCTGGGTGGCAGCAGTCGTGTCACCATTGAGGCTGCCCACTTGTCACCCAGCTTTTACCCAGCTTTTCCAGTCTTCTGCATATTTCCCTAGGGGAGGAGAATGTCTGATAATCAGGGAGCCTGGGAAAGCTGGGTGACAACCAGTAGAGACACTATTATAACCCCCACAGTGGTTGTCGCCGTTCTCGCCCAGCACTGAACCTTCTGCTTCTTTCTATTGGCAGGAAATTGAGCGACTGAAGAGCGAGAAGCCGACCTGGGAGCGGCGACTGCGCTGGGACGGGATGAGGTCCGTCTTCGGGGGGCAGCCATCTTTCCTGTGGATTAACCCCTTTGCCGGTCTCCAAATCAGACGTTTCCTGAGGGCGCGGAAAGGAGGCACCGAGTTCTCGGTTTGAGGTTTCCCCCGGAATAAGACGCGTTTATCCGACGACTCCGGAATCGTCAACGACCAAAAGACACAAGAGCTTACAATCAAATTTCCGGATTTGTTTTTTAATTGGAGAGACTTCTGGGGACAGTGCGGGGTCCGGAGCGTCTGCTCTTCTCATACAGGGTCCGGGTCGTTTTTTTTTAGTTCACGTCTACAGGTTTTTTATCAGGATGAGATTTTATGGCGGGAGACGAGAGCCGCCCCCGATCCGGCCGGGAGGTGTCAGCATGCAGGTCCTGCTCCACGTGTGCATGGCGGCTGTCTGCTTCCTCCGTTCCTCTGCTGTCGTCGTCCTCCCCTCCCCCTCCTGCACTCTCTTGATCTAGATGCTGCAGAACATCTTGGCGCCCGGCAGTAAGAGGTTTGTGGCGCCAGGTTTCGTGTCTTCAGACAACATGCGGTTCCACCGTAACATCATGTACTGGTTCACTGTACACCAGTCACATCCAGAGCTGAACTCCCAATTCTGTTATATCATATCTTCAGTCACATCCCGAACTGAATTCACTTCTCTGTTATAGCATGTCTTATGCTCCAGTCACCTCCAGTGCTGCATCATACCTTAAACTCCAATCACATCCAGAGCTACTAGAGTTACATTTTGTCTTCAGTCACATCCAGAGCTGAACTCACAACTCTGTTATGTCATGCTTTATTCTCCAGTCTTATCCAGAGCTCCAGTGACCAGTCTGATGTTACATCATGTCTTATACTCCAGTCACAGCTGGAGCTGCAGTCAGATACCTCAATGACACCCACAGTTGCATTCATAATTCTGTTAAATCATGTCTTATACTGCAGTCACATCTAGAGCTGCATTCACAATTCTGTTAAATCATGTCTTATACTCCAGTCACAGCTAGAGCTGCATTCACAATTCTGTTAAATCATGTCTTATACTCCAGTCACAGCTAGAGCTGCATTCACAATTCTTTTTATATCATGTCTAATGCTCTGTTCACATCTAGAGCTTCTGTTACAGAGTTGATTTTTGAATCATTCCTTTCCTCTTGTCACTTGCAGAGCTGTAATCACAATTCAGCTAGCTGAAATGTCAGAATATGGATGCTGCAGCCATCAGTGGATGGTTGACACCCCCGGCTGCGGTCAGCGGGGCGTTCCCCCTGCGGCGGCCACTACAGGGGAAGTGAAGTATTGCACGGCAGTAATTTGGCTGAATGAGCAGAGTGCGATCCGATTCTCCATTATCGCACATTTGGGGGAACCCTCCCCGTGGGGTGAGCATATAGCCACGGGTTCTGGCCACGAGACAACCCCTTTAAGTCCTGCAGACGGAGATTGAAACGAATTGTGGCTGCAGCTCTGGCTGTGACTGGAGTACAGTACTGATGCAGCTATAACCTGGGACATGATGCGTCACGGTGGAGCTGCGAATCCGCGACGTGCAGGGGCCGCCGTGATCGTGCCCAGGATGAGCGGCTTCTGCCGAGTAGTCAACCGGCTTCTCCTGCCTTCGAGGACATCACCAGTGTCCTAGCATGAACATGGCCGCCGGCTCCTTCACTCCTCCTCATTGTAAATCATCCTGTGTCCGGGGAGCGCCGTTGTCTGATGTATGGGGCATGCCGCTGCGGATGATGAGAGTTCTCTTATGCACTGATTTGTGAAATAAAGTATTGAACTCGTTTCCTCTCTGTAGATTGCGGTCACTCATTCTCCGCCGATGATCAGGATGTGAAGTGTCCGTCTCTAGGAAAGCTGGGTGACTACCACCAGGGCCGCCATCTTGGTTGGGGGTTGGTTATAGCTGAAAATGAAAAAAATGGCTCTGTGCTCTCACATTCATTGACGCCACATACCGGGGTGAGAAGTTTCTGTACATGAAGTGTCTCCGTTGTGTCCTGATATTTGTCCCTCCCATCCCTGCAGCTGACAAATTGATTTTTATCTTCAATTTTTCAATCCCAGTTGGCTGCAGAGTAGGAGGGGGCGTGGCCTGACAGAGTCGGGGGCGTGACTTAGCGAGACCTGGGGCAGGGGGTTTTAAGTCCTTTTGAGGGTGGCCTGAATTACAGGTTGATGCCATGGTAATTTATGAGGAAACAGTGAGTAGCAGTGGAAGAAAACATCTTTTATTACTTACTACATAAGGTATATTTATGGTAACCGGAATACCCCTTTAACAGTGTCATCCACAGCGCTCTGCCCCTTTAAAGCAGTGAAGAGAAATGGCTGGATTGTTATTTACCTGAGCTCCTCAGCTGGCTGCTAATTACCTGGCTGGGTTGTTATGGAAACCTGTGTGTATGTGGAGAGTATGGCAGTTGGGAATTGAAGTGAAAGGCTCCCAGGCTATTGGCTAATGCAGGTCATATTTTGGTAATATCTCGGGAACGGTACGTCCTAGACAGCCGAGACCCGCTCTAAAACCTTCCCGGACACCTGATGTACCTGAATTTGGTGAAAATCAGTCCAGTCGTTTGGTCGCGTATAAAGAACAGACAGAAACTCATTTTTATAATATAAGGAGATAAAGGGGTATTCTGCTGTTATATCGGTGGGGGTCCTGTGTCCTCCATATGACGAGCAGTGCTCCAGCATGAGCGCTGTGCCGTACTCCATACCTGCTCGACCACCTTTCCAATGACTGTAAGGAGGGTCCTAACGCTGTGACCCCCATTACAATGATCAGTAGGGGGCGCAGTGTGGGACCCCCCCCTCAATCCCTTCTCCAGTAAATGGGGTTTACACTTTTCTGACAGGTTTTCAGCCTTTAAATATTAACGAGAAGGGTCCCATTCACTGACGGCAAGCAGAGATCCTGAGAATGGTGACGATATGAAACACAAGGTCAGTTAGAAAGTTACAGAACTTTTCGTTATCCGCAGATGATCAGGTGTGAGTTTGGATTACAGCTTTGGAGCACAAGAGCTTACACTCCTATCCTCACCCCACTGACATACCAGGGCAGCACGTAATGTATGGTCAGGTCAGGATTATCGGAGGCGCGCTCCTCCGTCTCCATGGTTACTGCCAGACCCGGATTAAGGGATTTCACGCCTCATCAATGCTGGGCACCGCTCAGGAGATGTGTATCACATGTTCTAATAGACTTTGTGTTTCAGTTCTTCATTTCTAGAGCTCTGCTTTCTGACAGTGAATGGAAACAAAAAACATCCAGAGGTTGAAAACCTTTCCTGAACTCGTACATCAAAGGTAAATAATTCTAAATAAGCCGCAGCACAACCCAAAGATTACCTCAAGGGGGCGGTGACCAAGACTGTGATATTCTTATACATAGGAGCAGTATTATAGTAGTTATATTCTTGTACATAGGAGCAGTATTATAGTAGTTATATTCCTGTACATAGGAGGCAGTATTATAGTAGTTATATTCTTGTACATAGAGTATTATAGTAGTTATATTCCTGTACATAGGAGCAGTATTATAGTAGTTATATTCTTGTACATAGGGCAGTATTATAGTAGTTATATTCTTGTACATAGGAGCAGTATTATAGTAGTTATATTCTTGTACATAGGAGCAGTATTATAGTAGTTATATTCTTGTACATAGGAGCAGTATTATAGTAGTTATATTCTTGTACATAGGAGCAGTATTATAGTAGTTATATTCCTGTACACATAGGAGCAGTATTATAGTAGTTATATTCTTATATAGTATTAGTAGTTCTTGTACATAGGAGGCAGTATTATAGTAGTTATATTCTTGTACATAGGAGCAGTATTATAGTAGTTATATTCTGTACATAGGAGCAGTATTATAGTAGTTATATTCTTGTACATAGGAGCAGTATTTATAGTAGTTATATTCTTGTACATAGGAGGCAGTATTATAGTAGTATATTCTTGTACATAGGAGCAGTATTATAGTAGTTATATTCTTGTACATAGGAGCAGTATTATAGTAGTATATTCTTGTACATAGGGCAGTATATAGTAGTTATTCTTTACATAGAGCAGTATTATAGTAGTTATATTCTTGTACATAGGAGCAGTATTATAGTAGTTATATTCTTGTACATAGGAGCAGTATTATAGTAGTTATATTCTGTACATAGGAGCAGTATTATAGTAGTTATATTCTTGTACATAGGAGCAAGTACTATAGTAGTTATATCTTGTACATAGGAGGCAGTATTATAGTAGTTATATTCTTGTACATAGGAGCAGTATTATAGTAGTTATATTCTTGTACATATGGGCAGTATTATAGTAGTTATTATTCTTGTACATAGGAGGCAGTATTATAGTAGTTTATATTCTTGTATATAGGAGCAGTATTATAGTAGTTATATTCTTGTACATAGGAGCAGTATTATAGTAATTATATTCTTGTACATAGGGGCCAGTATTATAGGTAAGTTATATTCTGATATAGGAGCAGTATATAGTTATATTCTTGTACATAGAGCAGTATTATAGTAATTATATTCTTGTACATAGGGGCAGTATTATAGTAATTATATTCTTGTACATAGGAGCAGTATTATAGTAGTTATATTCTTGTACATAGGAGCAGTATTATAGTAATTATATTCTTGTACATAGGGGCAGTATTATAGTAGTTATATTCTTGTACATAGGGCAGTATTATAGTAGTTATATTCTTGTACATAGGAGGCAGTATTATAGTAGTTATATTCTTGTACATAGGAGCAGTATTATAGTAGTTATATTCTTGTACATAGGGAGCAGTATTATAGTAGTTATTATTCTTGACATAGGAGGCAGTATTATAGTAGTTATATTCTTGTACATAGGAGCAGTATTATAGTAGTATATTCTTGTATATAGGAGCAGTATTATAGTAGTTATATTCCTGTACATAGGGAGCAGTATTATAGTAGTTATATTCTTGTACATAGGAGCAGTATTATAGTAGTTATATTCCTGTACATAGGAGGCAGTATTATAGTAGTTATATTCTTGTACATAGGAGGCAGTATTATAGTAGTTATATTCTTGTACATATGGGCAGTATTATAGTAGTTATATTCTTGTACATAGGAGCAGTATTATAGTAGTTATATTCTTGTACATAGGATGCAGTATTATAGTAGTTATATTCTTGTACATAGGAGCAGTATTATAGTAGTTATATTCCTGTACATAGGGAGGCAAGTATTATAGTAGTTATATTCTTGTATATAGGAGCAGTATTATAGTAGTTATATTCTGTACATAGGAGGCAGTATTATAGTAGTTATATTCTTGTACATAGGAAGCAGTATTATAGTAGTTATATTCTTGTACATAAGAGCAGTATTATAGTAGTTATATTCTTGTACATAGGAGCAGTATTATAGTAGTTATATTCTTGTACATAGGAGCAGTATTATAGTAGTTATATTCTTGTACATAGGAGCAGTATTATAGTAATTATATTCTTGTACATAGGGGCAGTATTACAGTACAGATTATATTACATGTTTGGTTTTTTTTTTGTCTGTTCCCTTTTCCATATTCTGCTTGTTCTCGGCCCGTTATGGAACCCTTGATTACGGTATTTATCCTGTCACGGAGCAGAAGTTTATCATTCAGCGAGAAGATTCAGTGTAAATGCATTTATTGCAGCTGATTTCTCAATCTTTACATCTCTTCATTTGTACAGATTTCACACTTCCCCTCCCCCGTGGTTATAGACTTGTTTATATTAAGTGCTTAGAACAAAGTCCGTTTGCGTCGTTCACATTGCGCCGCCTTAAATCAATTCAGCGGCTGCTTTGTCCATAGTTCTACACTGTGGAGTTTGGAGATAAGCGGCCGTGTTTTTCACGTTGCTCTGGAAGAATACCACTTACTGATGCTTCTCTATATCTTGATGCTACCAGTACCAGAGGATGGCGGCTGATGGCGATCAGTCAATCCCGTCCGGAATGGGCTTCTCTTGCCTCCATTTTCCCGTTTCTTCTCTGCAGGGTTAAAATATACCGGATGCTGCCGAAACGTTCCTCCCAGCGCGTTTCCGTGAAATTGAGTCTCTCTGATGGCCACAACTCCCATTATCCATCACTTTGTGCTTTCATGAAATATAGATTTAAAATACATCCCATCTCCTCTGTGCAGGGTCTGGCGGCACTTCGTCCTATGAGATCTCTTTCTTGGCGATGACGGTGCGGTGCAGGACGGGTACGGCGGTCCCGGTGGTGGATGATGGGAGTGACACTTCGGAGGATTCTAGTAGGAATGAAAAATTTAAATTCTCTTAAATATTGGATTAAATGTCTGGATCTTAAAGGGCCACTAACCCCATTATCCTGCAGGACCGTGACTCATTATCTGGTCCCTCTGTGTAACCTCCATCGCTTCCTTTTTCTCACCTTCATACCTTTTTTCTTCTTCCAGAACCAGCACATCAATACAGAATGCTTAGCAAGACCCGGTGAGTACAGCCCAGAAGTCTAGATCTCATGTTACTGTCCCTTTAAGAGCTTCCAATGTTACTTTAATGGAACACTGGTTTTAAAGGGACAGAAACTGCACATTTTCTACCGGTGGTCAATTATTCAGATTGGAGGTGGGAATGTCTGTGACGAGTTTATTCCATGATTTTTGGGGTCGTGTTCACTGGGGCGCCACAGAAATACCTGCAAGATGCAGTAAAACAGCTTGTAATGGCGCCATTTTACCGCTTCTTCCATGGTGTGAACAACCTCATTGTGTCATTCATGTAAAGAACCTGAATTCTGGCCGCTCTGCCGTCTGGTATTACCATAAAATGGCGCCTTTCTCAAATATCTCTTAATACCACATAACGAAGCTGCCCCGGGACAGGAGGGAACTGCGATAGAAGGGCTCACCTGAGGGCAGCACCTGGGTGTGAGCGGGGAGGAGCTCCAGGCTGAGACTGGAGGGCGCTGCGTGCAGATAATGATGGCTGCCGTCCGCCACCGATCCTGCGGAGAGATCCAGCGTCAGTCATTACACCTGCAGGAAGCACTGTACTGACTGTAGTGACCTCACCTGACCAGCAGGTGGAGCATGTGTGCTCAGTGCCACCACAACATAATCATGGTTCACCCATAGATGTCTTGTGTCTGGGGACCCCAAGTGCGGCGACCCTTCCTCGTCTGTGCATTAAAATTAATGTGAAAGTCTGAAGATTAGAACTCGAAGGGGGAGCGGTGACCCCTAAATTACAGGGATCAGCGGGGGGTTTAAAGTCAGTCCGTCAGTGTATGAGGCAAAGCTCAGTAACGTCTTCAAGATCTCTGCTTGCTGTCAGAGACTTGGAACATTGCCTAGAATGGATTATAACCAATCTGAGAGATTTCAGCCTCTGAATGTAAACCAGAATGTTTCTTTTCACTGACAAGAAGCAGAGGTCCTCAATGGTAAGAAGTAGAGTTTACTGGAACATTGCAGAACTTTTCGCTATACAAGACTGAAGTTGTATTTACAGGAGGCCGGCCCTTTAATAGCCCAGGAAACATTGTATCCATTGTCTGGCCCCACGGTCATCGTTACAATGTGTCAGCGGAGTCCTCGCCGATACTTTACCTCCCAGTAACATCTCCTGCAGCAGGCTGTCGACTCGCGCCATCCCAAACAACTTGGCGAATTGCACCTGCTCGATCATCTGCCAGGTGATGCTCTGCAGCGGGGGGAGGAGGAGGAGGATGTCGCTGAAGCGCCCCCTGGAGTCGTACTGCCGGTCGTTGATGTAGTCTTCTAGGTTCACCTGCACCTGGAACCGCATGTTCTTCACTTTACTGGAGTCGCTGAGCCCCTTACAGTCTGCGGAGACATTGGCGGCAATCAGAACTGCGCCATTTGTTCCCAGGAACACGCTCATGACATAAGCACACCAGTCACGTGACCTTTGCGCAATGTTGGCCCCTCCCTCTTATAGGACACTCACCTGGATCAAAAAATATAATGGCCTTCAGGCAGGCGTACTCGTTGTCATCGATCTGGATTTCCCGTAGCGGCTTCACCAGCTCGTCCAGGATCCTCACCGCCACGCGGGCGATCTCCTGCTCTGGACACTGCATGGGAATGATGAAGTCGTTCCCTGCAGGGAGGAAGATACAGAGCAATCAGATCCTGGGGGTCACCTAGTGACATCACACCAGTGCGAACTGCGGCACAGAACCCGGGGGAAATGGTGTAGTCAATGCACCAGAGATTAGACGTGTCCCCGTGAATGGCGCATAAACTAGGGGGTTGGAAAAACCCTTCTCGGGTCCTGCACCGCTGCACAGATTTTATTCTCACAAGAAAAAATATTTTCTGGAGAGCAGTCAGATCCGAGGGGGAGGAGCAAGTTCATAAAACGATACTTTGTTTCTTACCCAGAAGCAGGAAATCTTTATAAGGGAGGGAGCGCTTGGCGACGCCCAGCAAGAGATGAGCGCCAGCGTGTGCCCGCAGCAAAGCCACCTGGGAAAAGACAGCAGAAGGGGGAGTAGTGAAGGCACCGCGGGGGCCGGACACAGAAAATACTGAGGATCAGATAAAGCTGGAGAGACATCTGTCACAGTGATTCTATTCTATGGGAGATCTGAGAACAGCCAAGCCAAGTATGTTGGGAGTAGTAGTTGCACCACAGTTGCTGACCCCTGCCCTATGGTGTGTGTGTTACCTGATCATCCAGAGGAAGCTCGCAGAACGCCGGGATGTACTTCGCCCACTCGACCAGTAGGAGGAGCTGCTGCTTCATGGACTCGCACACGTCGCTGATCGTGGCGATTTTCTTCATGGAAATATCCCCCACGGATGCTGGACCGAGGCAGGAGAACTGGGGGCAAGAGGGCAGGACAATGGAGAAGTTATTATAAAAGCAACACATCCGATATACTGAATGATCCCCCCTAAATTAGCAAAAAGTTACAAAGTCACAGGACGGCGTGAGGCGTCTGCGGAATCACAACCAGCTACAGTATATACGCCCATCATATTCACTGGCTGTTCCACATTGTGGCCACCAGGTGGTGCTGTACACACGATAATCCATCGGGCCACATTTCTTGCTTTGCCGTCACTTTCCACTCTCCTCTTAGAGAATTGGCAGCAGATAAGAGGAGATTGTTCTGTGCACTGACGCCGCGCAGAGAACTGGCGGTGCACGCCATTAACCCCTGCCTCCCCCAATATTTCCCCATTGCAAACTACTGTTAATCAATCTATCTGCAGAAGCATAACAGCGCCACACTTGTCCACAGGTTGTGTGTAGTACTGCAGCTCTGACCCCCTCACTTTAATGAAGCCTCGCTGAAATATAAGACCCCTGCACCAGTGGGGGCGCTGTTGTACTAATCTTGTATAGCTCTCTCTACCGCCTGCCCGGAGCTGCACTTCAAAGGGATTCTCTAGTTTTATACCAATGAATCCAAATCATCATAACTGGTTCTCTGGTTACATTGTTGTATTACTGTAGATGTCACCGGTTACATTGTTGTATTACTGTAGATGTCACCGGTTACATTGTTGTATTACTGTAGTTGTCACCGGTTACATTGTTGTATTACTGTAGATGTCACCGGTTACATTGTTGTATTACTGTAGATGTCACCGGTTACATTGTTGTATTACTTACATTGTTTGTATTAC